>WBMZ01007808.1:0-135714 GCA_013400975.1 Atrichornis clamosus | reverse complement strand
GACCCGCGGGGCTGGTGTGGCGGCGGCCGGGGGGCGCCGCCCGTGCCGCCCCTCTTGGCACAGCCGCAGCCGCGCTCTCCGAATGCCGCGGGAGAGGAGCCCGCGTCTGCCTCTTGAACGTTAAATGCGTGTGCGAGACACAGAACGTGCCTTACACTCACTCTGGGTGCAGCCAGGACAGACATCAGCCCTTACGCTCCATTTTAGGCGGCTGGGGGAGCCCGGGGGGAGATTTGCCGGAATGCCGCTCTTCCGTGTGTCAGCAGGGCGGGGAGAGGGGAAGGGTTCCCCTTCCTCCCTCTCGGCTCCTCAGAGCAGCCTGCTTTGGACCCCAAGTGCCAGGAGAAGAAGGGGACGAGCACAGCACGCTCCAGCCCGTGCCCGAGCAGTTCCTGGGTCAGACATCCTCTCAGGGAGATGGCTTTATTTAGACGGAGTAGGTGGTGATGAGATATCATTTGCTGGGCCAACAGAATTACAATGCATGTGGTTTGGGCCTTTGTGAGTCTGTCCTCAATTATTTTTGTTTATTTTGGTGCTTCCCCAAGTCTTTCAGATAGAGTGTCTTCACTCATGTTTTTGTTCTTCCAGGAACAGGCAAGAGAATCCAAACTCCAGGCCTTGTCTGACAACACATCCCTGTGCCAAAGAGGCCAAAGGAGTTGTAATTGCTGTCAGAAATGAGCTTTCAACAGGCCCCTGCAAGAAGAGGCAGTGAAGAAAAAACAATCCTTCCTTTACTTGCCCCCAAAATGCCTGTAAACTTTGACCTGCCTACAGGGAAAAGCCAGTGGTGGAAAGGGCGTGCTGTGGAGTCATGACCTCTGCTAATGGACCTCCTGCTTAGGAAGCTGTTCAGTACTGCCACCTGCTCTCCCCTGAGGTATTAAATAAAGTATTATAAAGTTTTGTAATGTACCAGCTCTCACAGGTAGAAAAGCAGACTAAATGCTTCGTGCTCCTCAGGATATTTAGGATTTAAATGTAAGGTATATAAACATTTCGTGCATAATGGCAAATCTCCCATTAGCCTTTCCCCCTATTAAACACCATAGGAAAATCTGAGGTTACTGAACATGGATTTCTATCACTATTTTACGTGCCATGGGATTTCCAAAATGTCTTCATGACCTGAAAGAGATACATACGAGCTGCAGAAGATCCATACCTTTCCAGAGAAGTGGCTGATTGTCAGGTAGGTGGTCAAGAGCATAGAATCACAGGATGGTTTGGAATGGGACCTTAAAGATAATCTAGTTCCAACTCCCATGCTATGTGCAGGGACACCTTCCACTAGACCAGGATTCTTAAAGCCCCTCCCAACCTGGCCTTGAACACTTTCAGGATTGGAGCGTGCACAGCTTTTCTGGGCAACTTGTGCCAGTACCTCACCACCCTCAAAGGGAAGAATTTCTTCCTAATATCTAATCTAAATACCCTCTCTTTCGATTTAAAGCCATCCCTCTCTTGTCCCATCACTACATTCCCTTGTATAAAGTCCCTCTCCAGCTGTCTTGTAGGCCCTCCTTAGGTACTGGAAGGGTGTCCCCAGAGCCTAACATCAAAAACGACACTAGAAACAGATGTCTAGGGAACTTTATCATACCCAGGTATCCAACCTTTTTGCCTCATAACCTCTGTTAGGTACAGACGTTCAAGAAATATGGGGTCTTTTAAACATCTCCAGCACACAGCTGAAAAGAACACATGTGGAAGATCACCAAGAATCAGGTAGGATTTGAATTAGGACAAGTTAGGGATGGGAAGTTGTCAGAGTTACAGTGGTAACTGCACTTCGTGTTCATGCTCTAAGACTTTAGCACAGGTTTTTCCTGCAATGGAAAAGTCTTCTCCACAGGTTCTTTATCTGTTGCCATAATCCCTAAGCTGAGAACATACACAGTTCCTGGTCATCATCTCATGCTGCAGACACCAGAAGATTGTCCACCTCCAGCTGTAACCACGTCAAACAAAGCACCCACTGTCCATCCAAATCCTCTCTGTGGTCAGACTAAGTTTAAAGAGAGAAAGGAAGTCACTTGCACTCCAGCAAAATGTATTTTCCCTCCACCAAAATGTATGTTGAGATGATCACAAAATTGGAAACAAGGTCACAAAACAGAAAAATAATGAAGAGTATTTATAGGTATAGCTTTACAAAGCAGAGCTCTTCTCCTAAGACGCAATGTCTAGGTGTATAACAGGACAGCCATCTCATGTTCGGATCAGTGTAGAGGAACTATCGAAGTATCTTCTTAAGAAACGTCTCTCTTCCTGGCTCATCCCTCAATCTAAGGAAATATCTTCAATGAGAACTTAAATCAACAGATACAGGGTAAAAAGACCATTCTTAAGCCTTCTAAGATCCATTGCACGTTTCTTCTTCTCGCTGTGGTTCTGTTTAAAACAAAACATGCCAGGAATAATGCAACTACAGCTTTATTTCTGACACCCAAAGGAAAGAAGCTTCTTTCTTACTGTGGTAGTTCAGGTTCATGGTCCACTCCTACTGCAACACAAATAGAGTGACAAGGTTCTCAAACTTCCCTCACAGATTTGATAGAGGTAACACTTTTTCTGCTAGTTGCAATTCTTCATAATCTCATATTTTAAAAATTAATGGTTTTATCAAACTTATACAATTTAACATAGAATGATAACACCATAGTTAGCAGGGTTGCCTCCAGCATAACAAAGTAGCCAAGCACGACACAAAAATATTCTGAATCCACAAGGTGGGAATAGATTTGTTTGTGTTGAACACAGCTTATCTGGAGGGACTTTTGCTGCACATGTGTTAAATGCACGTTTGTCATTACTCTCTGAAAACTGGTACTTACTGTCCTGTGTTACAGCTCTAACTGCACTCTGGAAGCAGCCCTTGGATACATGGGGTATGTTTTGTCTAAGGCAGTGTATAGCAGGGCACTTTTTGCCTTGCATTGGGTCCCTTGGACATAACATAATATGATGTCATATAGTACAATATTATAATTTTAAAAAGACTAATATAGGAATTTATATTTATAGACTAATATAGGAATTTATTATTATAGTTGAGTCTAAACTGCCTTCCCTGACTAGTGACTGCTCTACTGACTCCCACAACAGCAAATCCCTCCAGTTTATGCCATGATATGAAAGGAGAAGCAAGTGTCAGCACCTAAAAGCACCACAGAGCCATGAATTTGTGTGCTGGTGTGTGTGGAACCATCAGGAGCACATCTGTCTATTCTCTGTGGTGTTTTGCAGCACTCTGGTAACTCAGGTGTTGGAATTCTTGCAGCAGGACTCTAGTTCTGCTGGGCAAACTCCTAGCGCTGGTGCTGGTGGCCTGGGAAAGTGGTGGTACTCTCCTATGGGACTTCTTCCCTCCCTTTCTTGAGCCCACTGGCACTGACTCCATGCCAGAGTGGTCTACTTTGATGTGCTTCTGAGTAGAGAGATGAGTGTGGCCAGCTGGAGGAAGACAATAATATTGTCCATTCATTTTTATCTGTCAAAGCAGAAAGGTCACAGAGATATATGATTGTCCCAGCTCTTTGGAGAGAGATTTATGAAGGTCAGGACATGAGAAAAAAACCCAGTTCTACAAATACTGATGTAGTATCGGCACTCAACAGCTTTGATATTGCAGACAGAATCATGATGTTACTGATCAATCACGATATCATGATGAATCGTGATATCAGTACCTCACCTCCTCCAGGTAACTCTCCATTTCAATGGCTAATGTGGGGTGAAAGGCCACTGAATGCAGGGTTCACACAAGTGATTTTTTTCAGCTCACCTGGAAGGTCTCAGAGGAGTTCGTTGAGAGCCTGGAGGTCAATGCCTTCAGCAAGCTGGAGCAACCCTTTCATCTCAGTAATTGGTCTTCTCCTCACTCTTAGCCTGCCTGATTTATGTTCTGGGCTTGAAATAATGTCATTGTGCATGAGAGCTTTCAGGCAGTCTGAATGATGAAATCAGCCCCCTATTGATAGATTTGTGGTAAAGAAACTCCTTGTTATTTGCTCTTTCCTTCTGTCTGTGTCTCGAAGCAGACAGTGGATCATGTCCAAAGGTCTATCACAATGTAGCTAGATCACTAAATGTCTTACACTGCTCGTCCAATCCCATTGCTAAGAATTATCTAGAAACCCATCAAAGGAGACGTCTGCCTACCTAAGCATGGGAAGAGAGTTTCAGGAGATTGGTAAAACCAGAATCCAGAAAACCAAAGTGGAAAAACTGTTACAGAATAAGGACCTTTCCAGAAGCCTTCTAAGTCTGGACTTGTCTCCCATTCCTGAAGAGCTGAGGCACCTCCACTGTCAATCCCAAATATACACCATGGATATCTTCACATAAGGAAGATCTTAATCCTTATTAAGGAGCTTACTTAGCTAAGTAAGCCCCTCAACTACTGAGATCTGCATCAGTGAAAACCAGAATCCTGTCTCTAGCTGACGGAGATCTCTACTGGATCCCAGTTCAGACAACAGGGCTACCAACACACAGTTTTAGACCCCTTAAATTCAAATACCATGTATTCCAAAAGTGACAAAAACATGAACAATCATGCCTTTTCAGGAAGGAAGGGTTATCTGTGTTTGCCAGATACAAATGGAGCCCTTATTCTTGATCACAGCCATTACCTTGTGAGTAGGTCTAGCCTAGAATTTAGCAGGATATAAAAGCAGCCTTAGTTCTGTGACTGAGAAAAGTTTCACCAGTTCTTCTCCCTCATTTGAGCATTTGGTTTCATGTAATTAAACATGACAGCAGGAAGAAAAAAGTCCTTTGTCAGATTGACAGTTAAGCCCTGACTTAAAACCATAACCTCAAGTGTGTTCAAAGGTGAAAATCCAGTCTGGCTGACATTTTGTCCTTTAGCACATGCTGTTGTAATCCCAAATTAAAGGCTGCACTTACGTTGTACCTGGCTAAATCACATACATTTCAGAAACTTTGGCATGTAGAGGAAGCACAGTGCTACATAAAGATGGTGTCAGACCAAATTTTCAGCCTTCTTTGTTGGTGTTTTGGATTTTTCTCAGACCTTCAAGGTTATATACATTTCTTGGTCTAATTTCTGTTGTTCCCTAAGGCACTGGTCCATATTTACCCACTAACAATAATAATTCCTTTGAAACATAATAATTTATAATAGGCATATTATGATCCTTTCAAATTTGTTGTGATCTAATCACTAGGCACATATTTAGGAAATATAAAATCCTTTCAAGACTTTTACCTTGAGACAGGCTAAGAATGCACAATGCACAAACACACATTTATAACAGTTCCCAGTTTGGTAAGATGATCCATTCTCCAAAGCTATATATATAAAAAAGTTAACTGATCGTTAGCCACCTTTCAAACCTTAATTGCACAGCCTGCTTAAAAGAAAAGAGTTTGCAGAAATGTTTTTGTAAATCAAAGGCATGTTCAAACTGCAGACACAGAGAGAAATGGAAAAAGTCAATTTTGGTTGGATTGTCACTTTCGTATGATTTTATGTTTACAGATTTAAATTAGAATATAAATGCAAGTGAAATAAAGGGTATTTTCTCTCCATTGATGGCCAAACTTCAGGAGTTTTACCACAAATTAAAAAAAATGCCTTACCACCATATCCTGTATCAAACCCACTTTTTAGTAGTTTGATTCTTTTTCCTGTGAGTTTAGTGAACTCTCAAGCTGCTCCACCCCCTGTATCAGCATAACAAAGTCCTGGCACAAGTCAACACACCACACCATTTCTGTTCACAAGAGACTTTCTACAGTGGTGCTACACCAGCCTGAATGTTCCCTGTTCCTGCTAAAGGATTAATGATGATAAATAAGTAACTACAGTAGGGCAAGTAGGAGAGGAGAGTTGGAAAATTTGGTCAAATGATAATATGCAGTTTGATATGATGGATGGCTTTATTCAGCTATTTCATATCATGGGATACAAACGTCATACTTCAGTGGATGAGCTTGAGCTGTGACTAGTTTGAGGCAGAAAAATTTTGTGACTGCAACAAGTATGCTTATTATTGCTAATAAAATATGTTCTCCCAACATTTCCCTGGTGAAGGAACCTCTTCCATCAACATCTCATAATTAAGCAATACTCATATTGTGTGACTACTGTTATTTTAAACCTCCACTAGCAAATATCTGCCAGGATGTCTGGCAGATATGTTATTTTTTGATCATAAATTTCTAATTGTAATGACTACAAGCTAAAGCTTGAAAGCATGAACACTGAAGGATATGATGCCAGCAGATAAGTAAAATAAATCCAAATCTTTGCAATTTTTAAACAATTTCTATAATCTTTTACATGTCTTCTTCCTTATCATCTTAATTCAAGTAATTCTTTTTAAATTATTCCTCTCTGAAAACACACCTAGACAGTCCATTATTTTTGTTTGATACTCACCAGGGGGAAAAGGAAAAAAACCTGAGAGGCTACAAAGTAGGTATTTCTTATGAAACCAGACAATTCTTTGCTTATATTTCCCTTAAGCAGTGATGGTTAATCCACAGGGGTAAAGATGATTCTTTAACCAAAAAATATATCCTATCCAATGGTTTGATTTTCCAGGTATTTATACATTTTTTTCCTATTTAAGCCTTACTCTGTAGCACAGAAGAAAATCCTGAAGCAAAATTCCTTTTTGAAAGCATCCTCCCAGTCTCATGATCCTATATTTCCTTATGGATTGAACTGCCCTTAGTGGGTTCATCCCTGACAATGCCATGCTCAGCAAGGAGAAGAAAGCACCTTAGAGAGGTATTTGATAGGTTTTGGTGCTATGCAAAGTTCTCCGGTGCTCTTTAGAGCTATACTAACACTAAGTGTTGGGGTGTAGGAGGGCTGTGAAGAGCACAGGGGAAGAAGAAAAGGCAGAGAACAACAAGCCACTGGATTAGGTGGGGGGAAATTGAAGAAAGAAGGACTGCTCTACAACCCTCAGCCATGGCTCCAATTCTGGTTACCTAGGTTTCAGATGTAGACATGGTTATGGGCATCTCAGCTGTGGATGTCAATCTTGATATATTTCTTAGCATCCTAAATAAATAAACTGTGTGTCAGGTAAAGGCTCTTTCTATAGTGGTATCAGATTGTCAGCCTAAAGCAAACATCACTCCTCTTGATATCAGTGAGAGTTTTTCCTGAGGTGAGGTTTTTTTTTCAGTGGGCAGTAATAGGGACCTCATTAAACTCTAATCAGAGTCCATGGAAACTTAGATCAACTTTGGGTAAAACCGTCCCTGATAGAATTAAAGATAGGTAGATAGATAGATAGATAGATAGGTAGATAGATGATAGATAGATAAACAGACAGTTATAGACAAAACAGGGGGTTTTTTCTGTGATTTGAACTTTCATTATAGATAGGTACTTTCAGGTTAAAACCATAAGCAAATGTCCTCCCCTCCTCCTTGTTCTGTGCAGCCCTGCGGGATAGGGCATAGACTAACCTTACTCCAATTTCTCTGTTTTCAGCTGCTGAGGGAGAGTGAACAGATCAGGAAGCCTGTTGTTCCAAATTTGAAATTCCAAGTGCATTACTTGTTCAAATTAAGCCATGTGATACTGTTTTAGTTCATTGATTTGACAACTGTGACATTTAAAACAATGTTTCTGATAGAGAAACTGCTGGAAAAGCAAATGAAAAATGTCCCAAAAGCAAACCGTTGTGGAAAGTAAGCACAGCTGGACCCTAATTCTTTAATAAATTGGAATGAATATTCCCAGAACAAATTTTCAGTATTTAGCTGTGTTTTTAAATTGAAAGACTCCTGAACTTGCATGACACCTGGAAAACACCCCAAAAGTGTGTGGATGTGTCACCTGGGGACATGGTTTAGTGATGAGCATGGTGGTGCTGGGTTAACAATTTGACATACTAATCTTAGAGCTCTTTTCCAACGTTAGTGATTCCACAATTGTATGAAAGTGCATATAAAAATGTTATTATCTCCTTGTACCTCTACTTTCTGCCTTTTCATCTCCTGCCTGCTCTTGTCCCATTGTCTCCATTACAAGCCTCTCTTCCCTTACTGTCCTCCAAATGCCAGACTAGAAATAGTTCCCTTCTGCGTTCCCCACCTCGGCCTTGGCACATAACCATACCTTTGCCTTGGTTCCCAAGACCATTAAAAACACAGTCAGTGAGGGATGTTGCTGCACAGCTTGGTCATGTAAGCAACAATGGTCTAGCGTACCTGTAAGATGCAAAGGCACTGTAAAAATAGAGGGGGAAAAAAGAAGTGGCGTTCTCGTTCCTCCAAAATGAAGTTAGAGGGTGCCATGGAAGCTCAGTTTCCACACTCTCTCCCTACCCAATTTGTTCACCAGTCTGCTCTTCCTTCCCCACTCATCCGTGAGGACTTGAAAGGGCAGAACCCAAGCAGCACGAAATGGGAGCGAGACTTGTAAAGACATTGAAACAAAACGAATAGACATAAGTAAAATAATCCTAAAACAATGACAGCTCTCTTTATTGTAAAAACCGAGATGATAAAATGGATAGTAAAACTTTTAATCGCCTCTTTACTGCGGTGCAAGACTGCTGCTGTCAGAGTCCTGCAGTCAAGCTGTGGCCAGACTGAGCAGGTTTTTTAGAGTTTCATTCTTCATCTGCAGATTTCAGGAACGAAAGGATGGTTCCTAAGAGAGGAAGTTAAAATTTAAATTGCCCAATTTCTTCCTTAGGCTGGCATAAATCAAAAGTATGAATTGAGTTAGGCTGGTTGGGAAGAGATTAAAATCTGGTCTGCAATCTTTAAACGAAAATGCATTTCTATTGTACATTATTAGAAAATTAATTTTTGTTGCCTCTATAAGACAACTATAAGAAAGGAAGGGAAAATAAAAAGTTCAAATTACTGTACTATGTCCCATGATCTCTTTTTGGAATAACAGTCAGACATCAGTCCTAAAATAAGGTTCTCCAAGGCTGCAAAGGACCCCAGATTTGCAGGAACCCCATATTTGTGGCCAGAAGCTCAGGGTCCCAACAACTGACCAGGAAAAAAAGGCAGACTTCCACCACAAATCCGTCAAACTTGAAACATTTCCATGAAACATTTCAAGTTAAACTAATTATACCTTTTTGAGTCTTGTCCTGGGTCTACTCAGGGGGCCTATAGTTGTGCCAGAAGGTTTCTGTAAGTGAGGAACAGGAAAGTCTGAATCAAGCCCATCCAATTTTAGATAAAGACAATCTGCAAAGTCCTGTCAGAGTCTGGCCTGAGGGGTGTTCCAGCTCTTCATGTACCATTTATAATTTTTTCCCCTACATTTATTTCAAAAACACAATCTTCTCTTTTAGTCTTGGACACATTTCATGAACTGAAGGCTGGCTGCCACTCGTGATGACTGACTGATGAAGCCTGCTTCTATTTCTAAATTAAAGCCAAGAGTAGACTACAGCACACCTGAGTCAGGCTAGGATCAGAGGAATGCTTGAATGAGAGGCATGGTTACAGTAGAGAAGGGACAAGTCAAAGATTTAGGTCCTATGCTTCTTCTTGGGCTGGTGATTTAGAACAGACCACTCTGCCCTTTATCAATAAAAGAGGAACAAAATTACCGCTCTCCCTGCTGTTCTGCTGCTTCATGGCACAGGAAGGGGGAAAAGAGAAGAATATATTTGTTTGGAGCATCCATCCACCCTATAGATCCTGGAGCCTGCACCCCAGCATTATGCCCTGGCCATGCTGATACATCCCAGGAACAGCCCTCCTGGGAGAACTAGGGGCTCCTGGCTGCTGCTGTATGTCTGACAGAGTTAGTAGGCAAACTAAGATGGATTTGAAACTTCTTCTCCTAGCACAGGAGGGAAAAAGATTAAAACAAATGGGCAACAGGATGGCTAGTAGTGCTGGTACAATCACTGGCAATAGCAGCTGTAATAGAGTCAGCCTTGGAGCGAGCTGCAGAGTGGTGATGTTAGTTTATTCTTTGTAATGATCATTGTTAACTAATATTTGTCTGCTGAATGCCCACAGGTGTTTGTCAAGGATCAGGCCCCTGCTATGGCTGGCCCTGAATACAACCTAATAAAAAGCTGCCGTCCTCCAGAGCTTGAAATTGAAGCACAAGTCAAAAGACAATAAGTGAATTCTGCAAAGAAACAGGTGGACCCTAGGGTAACAATGAGACAAATGTGTGATGACATGGCCTGAAAGTGGCCAAAGAGTTACATGCAAGAGAATGAGAAATGCTGCTATTTCTGTTAATTTGAAGAGTCTCTCGGACAGTCTATCTAAGTTAAAGTTGCCAGGTCTTTTGATGCCTTTTCAGAGTTGAAGTCCGCCTCCTGGTAAGCAGCTGTCAGGAAGGCAGGGAAGAGGTAGCCTCTCTCTCAAGGTGACATGAAGTGAATATGGGAGCAGCATTGTTGATACCTAAGGCTAATTCTCTGCACATAGTCCATTTGAACTGCATCTTCCAGAAGCCAAACCGGACTTCCCAGGCAGCTAATAAAAGGGATTTGTCTTCTGTACAAACTGGCTGCTGCCAAATGGCCACTGCAGAGTGAGCAGCCGGTCCTTCCCCAGGCTCGCACTCTTCAGAAAATAATGATGGCTTTGCTGTCTCTGCTGACCAGCTCTGTACCGAAATGGGAAAGGTTCCATACATGTAATAGGAGCTCAGAGACCATGGTAATGAGTATGGTGTAAAAAATGATAGATAGGTGGATGGACAGATACCTCTTTATCATTTTTCTGAGCCATCCAATTTCCCCAGGCACAGAGTACACCCCGGAGATTTGGGTTTAAGGCAGAGAAAGCTTTACACGATGGATTGAGTGTTGTGTAAATATGTAAATAAAGAATAGCTATTTAATTTTTTATGAGGAGTGCATTTTAAAGCCCTGCTTTGGTCCTCTAACTCGGGCAAAATTGCCACCTAACAAAATGGCAGTCATACCTGAACAAACATAACTATGTTCTGCACATAAACCACCTGTATTAAAAATTAACTAATGAAAAAATATTTGGATAATATTAAGAAAAGCAAAAAGCTTGTGCATCAGACAAAAGCTTCCTGGGGTATGAAGTGCATTCTGCTATCAAGATTCTCTTTGTAGGCCGCATGCTGCTTGCTGACATGCTTGAATCCCAAATAAACAGGCTGTACACAGGGAAGCTAACAGGGTTCAGGGGCAAGTGGAGTGTCAGAGCCACCCTACTGCCATGTGTGACATGTCTGGAGGCAGTCTGTGTGCAGCTGCGTGTAGTGGTGGCACCACACGGGACCGAGCTGCAGGTTCAGCAGCAAGGATGGCACCTAAGCACTCAGGAGATGCCGGGCCCTCAACATGCCTCCTGCAGGCCTGTCAAGAAAGCCTGCGATGGGGTATAAGCACACCCAAACCAGAAGCTGGCAGAGGAAAGTGGAGGGCTAATTGGTACCCTCTGGCACTGTCTGAGCTGTCCCTGTGGTGCTGGGTCACAGGCAGGCACCTCTGCACCCCGTGTCTCAAACATACAGGCTGTGCCTCGGCACGCCAGCTCAGGGATGTGGGATGTGACCCCAGTTTTGGTGGTGAAGTGTACTCCGTACCACTGGTGTCCTCTGTCCCCACACAATCCGTCTGCTGGCATTGAGGAAAGGAGACCGCACAGCTCACTTCCCGACTGTACAGAGGAACCAGCATGCTCCTGCCTGCCTGTCTTCCCCTGTCCTTATGCACTGAAACTGGGAAGGGAGGAAGGGAGCCCCCAAAGCAATGCGTTGCAAGTGATTTACATGGAGAGTGGCTAAGGCAAAGCAATGTACACGTCTGGGAACAATCCTGAAGCTGGTAGGAGCACAGACAACACAGTCCACTCATAATTGCTCTATTTTCCCTCCAGGACATCCAGCAAGATGTGAAAGGTTTCAGAAATTGATCACCATCATTCAAAGGAAAAAAATTTTCAGAGCTCTAGTTCTTCTTACATGTAAGAAAAAAACTCAAACTGTTTTCCTGCTAGAAGTCCAAGTGTAAATATCATCCATGAGAAGAGACTCTCTGCCATTAAAACCATCCTTGCTTTGTTCATACCACCAAAGACACAGTGTTCTGCCTAACTAAAGGTCACAAAACAGCAGAAATTTGAACGCTTCTATCAATGCTCCTAGCAATGCAGGAGATTTCACATGAAGCCTCTAATCCATCCAGTAAACATATCTATATACATACATATATACAGATATTTATACACAAACATGCACACAATGAAGAAGGAAATACTCCCTTTAATAGCATGACCTTGTTGTTTTGTACCACTGTTTAAGAAAGGGATTATTAATGAAGCCAGCAGAAGTGCAGCAGTGTTTGTTAAGGCAGTGAAAACACCCGTTCCTCCTTTTTTCAGCCGAACTGAAACCCTCACATACATCCACACTCTTGCAGTGTTTAGGTGTAAATAACACCCGGTGTGTACAAAGCTCCCCCTTTCATATTCATTACTGTCATAGCTTTGAAAGGAAAAAAGCAGAGGTCATTTATTAGAGGTTACTTTTCATGCAAAACACCCTGTGGTTGCTGTCATTCAGAACTACTTAGTCTACGCCCTCAGTCATCTATTAGCAGGGCTTCAGGTCATAACCTTTAGTGGCATTTGGAATCCCAGAACCTCTGATTAGTGCAAGATTTACATATCCTTCAGTAAAAAATGCTCAGCTATAGAAATGCATGAAGTGTTGTAAATTTGTTTGGCCTTTTGTCTGGAATACATATGAACTCTGCATTCAAAGTAGGGTGCATTAAACTATATTTGTTTATCGTGTTATAGCTCCTCTATTAATGTGGCGTCCATTAACCCATTAAAGACAAACTGTCCTTTCAAAATGGGCTCATAATTGAGCACAAAGAGGAGGTGGACGCCAGTGCAATTAGTAGGTTCAGATTACACAAGCCAACTGTTGGTGCTTCTTTGGGCCCGCTCTGTTTTTCTCAGAGAAGCAGCCATGCCTGTGTGAAGTTTGATTTAATGGTCTCTGCTGGGTACATATCCAAAACTTTACTGGAAGGTGAGAGAACATTACTGAGTTGCTGCCTTGGCAGATGGTAGCAAGGTGTAACAAATCACACATTTTTGAGTTTCAGTAGCAGAGAAACATCATTCGTTTGCAATATAGGATCAATACACGTTGGGGTTTTTGGTTGCTAGAATTTAGAAATAAAGCCAACTTACACTGTTCTCCTAACCGAAATGTCATTAACGAGCATTAGCATGACTAATTGACTGATTTAGCTTGGCAGACAGGATTTATCAAACAATACTAAGCCAGTTTCCCAGATATTTGAGTACTTGGGGTGCTCTTTCACGTTCTCAAGTATTTCAAGGAAAGTATTTTTAAAGGGTATAACATTCACAGCACATGGTTGGAATCAGTCATCTGTGCTTTTCAGAGGACCTCAGCTGAGCTGAAGTTCTCTAAGTCATACACGGTGAAAGACCATCTATGTTTTATTCAGGTTGCTTACAACTCTCTTGCCTGGATATGAATTCTAATAGTGATAACAAAAGTGATACCCTGGTGCAGTGGGGTCTTCTCTATACCATCACAGAGCTTCACCTGAATGTCCCAACCTTCGAGTCAAATGAAATTCCAGCCAGAAGATAATTTAGCCTGCGGTCTTCCTCCTGAGAAAGTTAATTTGGATGTCAGTGAATGCACAGCAACCAGAATACTTGACAGGAGTATTTTTCACAGATACGTTATGACTTTGAGTGGTTATATGTCCCCTCTAGGTAAAGCTGAAGATATTTTCACCCTAAATTTACCAACAAAAAAAAAAAATTACTTATAAATGTTATTAATACTTCCTTACACTAAATGAATAAATGACCACGCATACAGGCTGGTGGACATCTTTGGCCCTTGGTTCCTTTAAATTTACTGAGAGGTAACACTTACAAGTCAGTCTCAAAATTCTTTGTTGAAAGAGCAACCTCAGCCACCTCCCTGCCAAATCCAGCATTATTTCTGCATGCCTTGATGCTTCATAAATTTAGATGTGAGAGGAATTCCTTGATGTCCTGCAAATATCAGTGGGAGACACAGTCTGAAGGGATGCTCCCCTGCATGGATGGAGCTTTGGCAGACTGATCCATGGTCAACAAAGATGACATAACCTGTGCAGGTCTGTCACACATCACCATCCAAATGACTGTCTGGTTCTGTAGTACTCTTTGACTTGCCTGCAAGCTGAGAATTTCAGAATGGCCTGACCTCCTGAGTATGACACTTGACTTTTTGACGTCATGGCTGCACATTGCTTCATTCAGAGGCTGCATTTCTGGAGAAATGAGGTCAGGTATTTACATGTATCTCCCAATTTAAATTAAACTCAGCAATAAGAGGCAGAGAGACCCCACATTTGGGTGATTTGCTGCAATGGATGGGAACCAACCTGCCCCCCCAGGGGAGCAGAAGGACATAACCTCACCTTTAAATTGGCAGCAATGGGAAAAGACTTCAAACATGTGACCTGTATCTCAGGTGATAGTAGACTTGACTTTTTTCAATTCAAGAAAGTATTTCAAGGCATATGAGCTGAAACTGAGAGCACAGATCTAGTGACAGCCCAAGAAGAAAACCTGACCCTTTGTCTCTTTCTCACCACACAGAAGCAATATCTTTTCAATTCTAAGAGACATCAAAAGGTCTATCTGTGACAGGCAGAAGGCTAAAATACTTACCTAGAAAATGTCATTTTCCTGCCACATCAGGTTCTGGCATGGGTATCTTCATTGATCAGGCTTCATAAGCCCTCAAGGTTACCAAACTCTTCAGGGTGGAATCATGTGTGTGCATCTTATTTTGCCTTTCATACTTCCAAGCAGAACCAGAGGAAAGACAGAGAGCAATCTTCTGTTCTGCAGGATTAGAAAAGGGAATGACACAGAGCCAACAATCACCTGAGCTCAGGAGCAAAGCTGAGGACATTTGCTATGGGAATCTGAGGTGGAGAATGATCAACCCCAGGCCACACTGAAAATAACATCAAGGGTCCAGCCATGTCTCCCATTCATTTTTTGAAAGGCTGAAATGCTACCAATTCTCCACAATTGTACTCAGAAGTTGTAGGAGGCAGGACACTGCCAGATGAATGTGACATCTGATACACCTGATCCACACAGAGAGAGCCTGAAATGCACTGGGAAAGCTCTCTGCCACTCCCTCCCAGATGTGCCACTGCCCCAGTGCACATTAATACCTAGAGTAAACAACACACAGAAACTTCATTGGTAAGTGTCAGGGTTGTTCTGCAGGGATGCGGATGAGAGATGGTTTTCTGAGCTTTCATGGGACTTCAGAAAAAACTCATTGGTCATCCCCTGATGACAAAAGAAGTTTCATGCATGGGACAGTGTTCACCACCCACAGAATAAGAGCCCTGGGGGACACATCAAGACTAAGGAAGGATTAATAATGGGAAACAATGAAAAGTAATAGAGAATGGAAAGTAAGAAGCAGTAAAAGACAGGGAGGAATGGGATCAAAGCAGTAAAATCACTTTGAAAGCAAACTTTCTCACATGGTTGGTTGAAAAGAACAGATGGCACATGGACACCCCTTAACTTATTACAGCTGCTTGTCAGCACAAGTAAGAAGGTGAGCTTACAAATACCTCTGAGCCTGATGACTTCTGCCTGCCTGTGGTACACACATTTATTCAAAGTTAAAATGGTTAAAGTGAGGAGCATTCCAAAACAGAGATTTTTCTGGTAATATGAAGAAAGAGAACTGAAAAACTCTGTTCCACAGTGATAGAAAAGATGACTAGCTCCAGCAATTTGTAAGAGAATTTGCTTTCTTCTACTATTTAAGCAGTTAATCTTCATTCTTCAAAGCTTTTACACCAACTTTTAAGCTGTTGAGCAACAACAGGACTCTAGCCCACCTTTAGTTAAGATGGAACACAAATGTTTTGCTAAAATGAGATCCAAGGAAACCATCTGTTTACATAGAAGTCAGGGCATGCTTTGTGGCCAGCTTCAGTCAGAGAAGACTGAATTCCATGTTGCACAGTTACAAATTGTATTTCTAAAAAATGGCTTTAATTTAGAAATCGTTTCTTTAAGATATATACCGTATTTCCTCAAATAAATCCTCTATCCTTTGTTTTCCTCAAAACCCAGATATATAAAAGCACAATAGTCAGGAAAGTATTTGAAATACTGCTAGTGTTTAAACTCAAGATGATAAATAAATTCAAGCATTGATCTGCCCCTGCTACTGAAGAGGAGGAGCTGCTGTTGAGGTCAGCACTGAGAAGAGTTGTCACCAGATCCCTGCCATGTCCCATCAGTTACTCATACACTTTTGATGTACCAGACACCCACTGTGGTTTTGCTAAATAAGATGGTTTTAGCTTCTGTTGGACCTTGAATGTGAATCACATATTCTCAACTAAATAAGGAAATAAAATTAAATGTAATTTTGGTCAACTCTCCACCGCAAGTGAAAGTTTTGTGTATATACAGACACTTACATCTCCACACATGCATACGATTTTTAGTGGATTATTCCAATTGTCTGCCTTACAGCTGCAGCACGTTTGCTGTGTTTAAGAACACTGCGACCTTCTCCTGTACAGGAGACAGTGACTGCAAGAGAAGACACATCCATATGTTCTCCCCTGTGCTTCAACCTCCTCTGCTTCAGTACTCCCCCACATCCTGACACTTGCTCAGACAAGAAGGCCTGATAATTTTCCCACTTCACAGGTTAACTCATTTCATTACACCACCATTCCTCAAAAATCACACCCCTGCCCGTGTTTGCAGTGCCTGTGCACTGCGGCACCTTCAGATATAACTCTCCTCTGTCTCAGGGGCTTGTGCACTGACCTTATCAACTTCCCTCCGAACGATAGTCATAAACAGCACTTTAAACATCAGATTTATTTAAAAATGAAGTGATCAGGAGAGCAGAGCACAGCCAGAGCTCAGGGAACATGCTTTTTCTCTCTGGTTCTTCCACTGACTGGCTATTAAGACTTCAAGCAAGTTACGAGTTTCTCTGTGCTTAAGTTCAGTGCTCAGAGACGTTTCTCTCTAAACTTTGCAGTCTCAGAAACAAGGCCTGTTCTCACTCCAGATTTGTAAAATGAGTGGCACAGTAAGGCCTTGTTAATAGCTGGGGTCTATAGCTATTATGGCAATACCACAAATGCTGTTAACATTTGATAATCAAATACTGCACTGCAAATGTATTTAGCAC
Organism: Atrichornis clamosus; assembly: GCA_013400975.1. NCBI lineage: Eukaryota > Metazoa > Chordata > Aves > Passeriformes > Menuridae > Atrichornis > Atrichornis clamosus. Next base: position 118,499 of record WBMZ01007808.1, on the reverse strand, counting down.
CTGATGGTCAAATAATGTAATAGGTCCCTGCCACATAATCAAGGTTAGATTTCACTTAATAACATTAAAGAAGTCACCTGAGTGTGGAAACTGAAGCAGACTTGAGATACAGCCTCTGTGACATTTTGCTGGCTTACACAAGAATTTTCTGCCTTCCATTTGAGCTGCCAAGGCCTGACTTGTTTGCCCTCATAGGAGAAGGGGTGGTGGGCTCAGGGTCATAGTGGTCACAGAGCTTTTTGTCAGCCCAGAGCATGGGAAGCATGGGTGCTTCTGCCTGCAAAAGGTGTTGAGTGGAAATATCCTCACTCAGCAGATGACTGAGAGTGAAGCTGCTCAGCAGAACAGGCTGTAGCAGGGGTGAACAAATGGAAATAGCGGGGAGGAAATCACCGTCTCCAAAACGACCCTGAAACACTGTGCCCAGCCAGGGCTCTGCTGTCCCCTCCTGCCAAGAGGAGGTTGCAGTAGCTATGCAAACATCTACTGACCTCACTGAAAGACATGTGGCAGAGATAAAGTGGGCGACAAACACCAAAGGCATGATTTCCTAGAAAGCCATATTTATAATTTGTAGGCATACACGCACATTGTAGAGCAAAATTGGGACCTAAACAATTTGTGTGCATTGATTTTTGTCGTAGACTCAAGCTCTTCAGTTCACCTCTGACATCCCTTAGCAGAATTTTTTCTAAACTGCCATGTGACATGAAGTGAAAAATCCCTGTTGAGCTGTCTCTATCACAAGTGTCTTCACCTCACTGAACTTTGCCAGTAAAGTATCCATGAAACACAATGATGCCACTTTTAGTCATTGTCTCATTTTCCAGCTGTTGGTAATGGACACACTGTGCCTTAGCCTGTAATGATAAAACTGAAAACACACTCTGTGTTTGTAGGCCTCTGCTCTTTTGAATGGTGACATCTATGCTAAAATAGGTCTTTTCTGGCTACAACTGGAAAAATACGCCAGTGAGACACTTAGCTGAAATATATTAATCTCAAAAAGGTGAGAAGAATTCTTTTTAACAAATCTTATAAACAGAATGGTGCATTTTTATGATTTCTAAATACTAGAAATATATAAAGAAAAGCAAAAAACCAGTTCTTTATGGGTTTTGTCTTCCTATATCATAGGGGAAAATCCTTTGAAACATTTCAGTTGTAGGTGCTGCTGAGTGAAATATCTCCTAAAGTGGGTTGGGTTGAGGATTTTTTTGGGAGAGGAGAGGTGTGAACTCAGCAAATCCAGCCAGAACAATATATTTATATACTGCGTGTGAGCAAACCAGTGTTGCTGAATGAAAATGAAGGAAAAGCCTGTAGACTGGAGTAGGGAGGATCCCTCTCCTCTGTTCCTGTGGGTCTCATGCATTGCCATAAATGAGCGTCTGAAGGCTTTTTCAGAAAGACAGCCAGCCAGCCAGCCGAGGTAGTGGGTGGCAGTTCACAATGAGATGTGGCACGGTCCCAGCTTGATGGACTCCACAACACAGGGCTGATGAGAGAAGCCCGGGGTTACTGGGTCACACGTGTGCCTGCACTGAGTTATAGCAGCAATGAACCCTCGCCCACAGTGGGCCAAGGTTTGGGAGCCCTCAGAAGATACAATGAAGTGGCCAGTGCTGTGCACCCACTGCCCCAGGCTGTGTCAAATGGCCTTTGGGCTGGAATTCCCCTGACAGCCAGAGCCATTTTCAAGGCGTGTTACCCACCAGAGTTTCTCCACATAAACATTGTCCTACATTTATCCCTCCTTGTTTCACTACCCTCAAGAGCAAGTGCAATGCATGCAAAGAAACATTTCCAACTTCTATTCAAAAGCTAACAGTGATAGCATCTAGGAATTACCCCTTTTTTTCCCTCATTATTATACCCATCATAATGGGGATGATCAGGAGGTGGGGATGGGAGAAGTGAAGAGAGAGCACCAGATATTTCCAAAACTCTCAGCTGATCTATCTGGAAGATGTTTAACACCTGGAAGGGAAACCACTCATGTGTGAATGGCAGTACTTACTTAATCCCTACACCCACAGAGAACTGGAGGAGAGCATAAAAGCTGAGGCAGTTCTGCTCGTTCCTATTGAAAGCCCCTGTTTTGGCAGCCCAGCACCAAGCTGAGGCTGAGAGGTACCATTTCCTTCTTACCTTACCCCTCTCTTCACTTTCTTACCCCCAATTTAAACTGGAAACCAGTCAAATGTTTTCCTTAGGCCTGCAAGTCTAATTCTTTGTAGGTTTGGGTTGTTGGGTTTTGATTTGGTTTTTTTTTTCAAATGAAAATGCCAAGTTATGTGTAACATATGGATTTTATAAAGGTGGCCATGTCTTAAAGGTAAAGCAGAAAAAGAAAGAATTAAGTTTATTATTTTACACAGTGGACTGGACACTTCATATGGCTAATTCTTGAGTTAAATGAGTTTTCCAAGAAAATGTTTAGTCTTTCATGGAACAATTATTTTAAATACTTTGCCACCAAGAAGTAAGGCAGTGTAAGTTTTATGAACATTTTTTTTTTTTTCTTTGCACGGAAACATTTGCTTGACTGACCCCTTATAGTTCCAGAAACAAATACAAGTGCATTTGCTTAAAATAACAAAACCACACACAATACTTAACTCATTAGGATGATTTAGCAGTGGTTCAGTATTTCTTTTGGCTGAGTGCTCTGGATGAAATCCCATGTACACAGTCTTGTATTTTACAATAATACTTTAACTTCAGGTTATACAGTAATCTCTGTCAGACGCTGTGCCCCAAGTACAGTATTAAAAGCTATCTGCTGGTGGAATGTCTCTGTCAAAAGGGCATGTGCAAAATAGATTTAAAAATTAAACTTGTTTAATGCATTACACTTCATGGGTGTTAGAGCGGAGAATTAACTGAGATAGTAAACCCATGCTCCCCACCACTTAAAGATAAACACAGTCACTGAGCAAGGGATATATTTGCAACTATGAGGAAAAAATTTGCCTCAGTTCTTGAAAAACTGTCTCAGACTGTCCTCTTTGCTTTTCATGCCTGACACATGTAGAAATTAAACCTGTTAAGTTGTAAATTTAATTAAAAGAAACCTCATAAAATATATTAATACAATCTCTAGGAGTACTCCTCTGTACCAAACTTTTATTGGCTTCCCTTTTTATGTGCCAGAATAATCCTTTGTGAAATTTCTCCTTAAATATATTTAATTTCTGTCTCTCTGGCTGGTGGCACTCACACTCAGCATCCCTGCAGTATGGAGGCAGCTGGCTGTACCCTACGCACTGTGTATCGAGTGTGTGCCACCAGCTTTTCCAGCTGAAACTTGCCAAATGCTATCCTGTGTCCCCACACTCGACTGCCTGCTGCTCGTGACCACTTAGGTACCAAAATGTTACTTTGAGGAAGGGTGACAGAATCCTACTGGCTTAATTAGAGCTGCAGGGGAGCTTCTAATTTTTCTGGTCACACTTTATTATCCTCTGATTACTAACCATTAGTCTTCATCTTTCTCTAGGGCTTGGCTTTTTGGCTTTTTTTTTGGGGGGGGGGTGGAAGGGGGGAATGGTTTTGGAGTTTATTTGCAATTTTAAAAAATAATTTTTGTTAAATGGCCAGGAATGAGATATATATGTTGAAAATCAATTTCCTTATGTCAAAGTAATTGCTAGCTGGGGATGATAATTTCTTTGTTCAGAGCAGATACAGAACTATTGTCTTGGGCTCCTAAATTGGTACGCCATACCCCATGCTGTCTGCAAGCATCAGTACGGAGCCATGCACAGGAGATGCTGAATATCCCATATAACGGTGGTGTCCCTGTCTAACAAAAACTAACTCCTTCTTTCTTTTTTTTTTAATGGAAGAGAAATAATGAGACAACCGCACAGCATTTTAGTCCACATTTCTCTATTTCCTTCTCATAAAAGGTCTCAAAGAAATGCAAAGCACCATTGAAGAGTTCAAAGACATACCTCGGAATGTGACTGCACATTCAAGGCACACTGACATATTCAAGACTGGATAGCTCTATTGGAGAGGGGGAAAAAAAGAGAGAGAAAGAGAGAGAGAGAAAAGAAAGAAAAAGGCTCAGCATACAAAACACAATACACAATATCTACTTCTACTGTGTGAAACTCACTGCATTCATTTTGTTCACTGAGCAAACTAGGTCCCAGAGTATAACACACACAATAAATCTAGCCTTTTTTTTTCCATAGGAGCTGATTTCTAGAGAAGCTAAAAATTACCCAGTGTAAATGATGCAGAGGCTGATGCAGCTGAATTTATAAATTGGGTTGAAAAGTTTGACATGCTGAATTAGATTATACTATATAATGCATCACTAAGTAATTGATATGTACATTACATGCAAAGAAAGCCCCGCTAACTCATGTGTAACTTTTTTTTTTTGCATTATTGTGTAACTTGGCCATTGGCTCATTGTCAGTTGAACAAATTTTCAAAAGGAGATTTAGTCCTTTATGAACTGAATAAAAATTTTGGTGCAGTCTGGTATTCTAAAAATAAAATACAGGATAAAGATATAGTTTTTTAAAAGTAGAAAATATGTAGGAATGCATCAGAGCATTTAAAACCCCTTTTGTGGCCTTTTTTTCCATTTTTAGGGAAGTTTTCCTTACATTTCTTCAAGAAATGTAAAAGTCCAGATGAAAGATGTGCAATACCAGCACCAACTGGAGCGGTGATCAGGAATTTAGGGGAATGGGTAATATACAATTTCCTCAGCTAAAAGCAAACAATGTAACACAGATTTCTGTCTTCTGGGAGTACACTAGAAATTTTTTAAAAAATCATAACAGAAAGAAATTTCAGTTTTATACTGGCTGTTCAGTATATTTACAGTCTTCTACTGATGATCTGCATTTATTTCAAGAAGATGAGAGCATTTCCCTCTGCAATTACTAGCATATCTGCTCTGATCCAATGCTGATTACAGCACAGGGTCTTAAATCTCTGTAATCTGTCTGAAATGTTATTAAATATTAGATTTCAGTGTGATTTGTTTTCTTATCACTTTACTTCTAACTTTACTGCCATTCACCGCCAAGAGACCTTGAACTGGAGGCTACAGCTTCAATCTCAATTTGTTATACTAAAATGCAAAATTAAAGAAAAATGAAGAAAGTTGAATATTACCAAGGAATGTAATTGATAACATTGTGTCAGTTTTGAGTTTTAATATTATAAACTGAATTTTATTATACTCTACCCTAATAGTGACATATTTAACATTTTAAGACTGGATATAATAATTTTATAGGACAAAATGGGTATTGTTAGAAGGTTATATAGTAGTACTTTATCAAATCCTTGTATATTAAATACCAAAACACTATGATAAAATAATAGTAAGTCTCACTTCTCCTTGGAGAAGAAAATCTGTCTGTAATATCTCATCTCTGGTTCAAGACCTCCTGGAGGTCTCTGGCCAGCAAGCAGCATGGGGTGCAGCACATGCCACCATACCTCTGTGCAGCGGGGTATGGACAGACAGCATTTACACAGTTCTGGCAGTTTTAATTTGAAAATGCAAAGCAGGGACATTTTTATATCCTGACAAAGTCTGCTTTGCTTTCAGGCAATTCCAGTTTGGTAGGTCCCCAAGGGACAAATACCAATGGGAACAGGCATGAGCATGCTTTCAAACAGTACAGGAGCAGCCAGGAATGGTTCCATTTGTTTTTCCTCCTATGTTTGACCAGGTCCCAAAACAGTGGTTCTCTCTTCCATAACAACCAGCCAGACTCAAACTTCCTTTCATCCAAGTCCATCTAATGCATTTCTGGCATGCTGCTGGTTATGATGCTTGTTGATTTGCATCACATTTTTCTTCCAGTCTTCTCTTCCTCTGACCTCCATCTACCTCCCTCTCAGCCCATCCTTAAACTGTGGAGAACGTGGGATATAAAGAAGTAAGAAACATGTAGAAATCCAAATCAAGTGAGCTACCTCACCAGACTGTGGCAGGATGTCACCATTTGTAACGCTGGTACACGTCTGTCATGGTAAAGAACGGCAACCTCCTGGACTGGGAAAAGGGAATAATTCCCCCTTGCCAGGAGTCTGAAATTCAGACAATGTCCAAGTCCAAAACAAACAAAAAATAATATATTGATGGAAATATTAGATGCTATGACTGCAGTACGGCAGCAACAAATGGCAGCAACTCTGAAGATAAGATATAATCACATGTGCAGGGTACAGATGTACAAAGAGGGAAGATAGCACAGGACTTGCAGCCATGGAAATCTCCAGATCAGGATACTAACCCAGCAATTCCATTGTGCTTTGTCTGCCTGAATCATGTCTGCCGTCATCCAGGCAATGTTCCTCCTTAACAGTCTATCCTTAAAGTGTATATAATAAAATGAGGCTGCTGAGGCTCGTACATGGCTGGCTCTCTCCACTGATTTTAATTCACTAACTAGAAATGCTGCACAAGGTCAGTTTATGTGGAAGAATCTGTATCAGCAGAGGCACACATTGACCCTTCTTCCAGAAGGAAATGATAGGATTTCAAATCAGGTTTTTGTATAGATTGGGGAAAGTGTCTACAGAAAAGAATAGCAACTGCAATTTTATACAGACATACAGAAAGGCTTTGAAGAGCTATGCTGTGTTTTTGTTAGTTGTATAGGGCTCTTTTATGATCTATAAAGATCCTGGATTCACAAAGATCAAAACAATTCAAAACTGTCAAGTAAATGAGGTCTGGGGGAGTTTTCAAGTCCATTCTAACTGTGGGAGGGACAAAGGAAGGAAGGAAGGAAGGAAGGAAGGCAGGCTGGCTAATACTTTAGGTATCACTAAATAGGAAAAGGCAATCTAGCTACATTTGATGTTCATGAACGGGTTAATGTTAGACCTGACTGCTCTAGGAAGTTCTGTCCAACAAGCTCAGGTGCCCCTGATGTGGAGCCCCAAGCATGATACTTAATTGCTTAAATTTTTAATCTCTTACTGGTGAGATTTAGGGACAGACCTGTTTTCCTAAATCATCCCCACAAAATACAGGTTGACAAAGGTCTTTTTTGCTGGTTTATTTTCCTGGTTTGCTTTCTGATTCACATCCCAGATGGATATCCTGACACTTCCACTGTCTTTGTCCCTCTTCCTCCCTGGTTTTGTGCATTTACACACAAAGTGAAGCCTTCTTCATTTTAGTCTATCAGAGATATATATTATTATTTTAATTGTATTTTTTAATTCTAGAGTATCACAGGATTGGAAAACATTAGAGTAAAATTTAGGGAAACGCAGGGATGCCTACCTATAGCAAGAGAAAGCCTACTAAAAACCTTCAAAAATATTAAGGACAACATTCACTCAAAACAGAATCCAGTTAAATTCTCCCTCCATCCATGGACAGTCCTGGAAAGAAAGGTCATGATTATCTTCCTCTTGGAAGAGGATCACAGAATAATATCTGAGATGCTAGTTTCAAAGGGACATCAATCACCCTGCCTGCAACATTATCCCAGGGCTCAGTACAGAAGAGAAACGTTTATTTAAACATGCCAGCTGTGTTCAAAGTGAAAGAGAATTCCCCTAAAAACACTTTTGAAACAGAAATGAACATCAATTTAAAAAAATAAATAAAAATCAGCTCACATTTATGAAACAAGAAGAGAAATATAACCTATCTGATCACACTGCAGAAGTATGTGCACATTTTGTAGTACAAAGACAGGAAGTGAAGCTATAGCTAATTTTCTCTGAGTTTTGCTTTTTTTTCTTCTCGGAAAACAAACACACCAAAAAAAGGAAACAAAAAGCGGGGGTGGAAATGTGAAGGGAAGAGGAAATACTCGCTCACAAGAAGGTTCTCTACAATTCCAGCTTTGGAGATGTCAGCAAACATAAAAAGCTGTGCCGGCCGTGGGACAAGTCATTACAGGTACCAGGAGCCCCCCATTTTGCACAGGCTGAAGTCCCAGGGAGGCTGTAACACCCAACCAGGAGCACCTGGCAGTTCCCCCAGGGCTTCTGTGCCCGGAGCCAGGAGGGCAGAGCGGGCGCTGGAAGGGGCTGCGGCTGGCACCGGGACGGATGGACCATCTCGGCATCAGGGCACTGCAGCACAAGGAAGAGGACTCTGTGTACTTGCACGCTGTGGGGTGCTGTTCTAAAAATGACTCTTCCTGACACATGATTGCTGTGATTTGGCTCACTGCTCTATCAGAATAAAAAACAAAAAAAACCCCACCCCCCCAAAACCAAACAAATAAACAAAACTCTTAAAAAAATAAAACCAAAACAAAAACCCCCTCAACGATTCAAAATCAGTCTTCTAGAAAAATTCTGTTTACATTCGACCTGGAGACAAAAGCCAAAACACTCAAGAGGTCCATCGCAGAGCCGTAGCACCCCAGCAGTAATTAAAGGGAATATTTTTATATTATGGCACAATGTAGTCATGGTGTTTGGACTTGTCAAAACAAACAAACCATATTCAGGGAAATCTGTGGTACAAAAGAGCTAAACAAATTATGGGGTAGAGGCAAACGTGGCCACACCATCAGCATTCAAGACCTGAAGAAAAGCGTGGAAACTTTCAGGGTCTGAATGCGGGAGTGGAAAAGCTAATTGAGCACAAATGAAAGGATCTATTGCGGCTGAAAGAATAAGTGAGAGTACAGGCAGGACAATACTCTCATTTATGATTCAAATATCCATGGATAGTGCAGTACAGCTTTAAATACAATTTACAGCCTTGATTACAAATGACTATGTGCATCAACTTGGAAGCAATGCAAAGACTGTGAGCGAGAGAAAGAGCCTGCCTTGTCAGAAAGGAAGGAGAAGGGGATAAGTGACGGCAGAGCTGGGCTGGACACTCAGAAGCAATTGGAATGTGCAGAATTATGAAATAGGGCTTTTAAAAACCTGAAGATGAACTGATTAGTGGGCAAGAAGGCTCACATTTAAAATAACCGAATTGCCCAGTGATAAGATTATAAAGGGAGATTTATGCTAGATAATCACAGTGAGATCAGGGGCAAGGGAGTATCATTCTGTCCCTGTGTCTTCCAAAAGCAAAATATAAATATATGAATGTGGTAAAAATAATAAGTACTGGAAATGGAGAGCAAGGACAGACTCTTATTTTTATGGAAAGCAGCAGCAGCTTTTTACTCAGCCTGCACGAGACCCAAAACTGACCTGAAACCACCCAAGTTGTGAATTACTTTCTCTCCAGAAACTGTCTGTATCCTCACTGCTTTTTTTTTATTTTAAGCTGTGTTATGTTTTATGAACCAAACATTACTACTGTTAAATTTCTAAGAGTTAGAAAATTCTCTAATGATTTGGGCTGTGTAGCAACAGAGTTAGCACTAGTTTCTCCTGGATGGACATTGGCACCAAAGACAGCGCACCCTGAGGTTCCACAGGCTGTATGTTCTCATGTTTTCTATTGCACATCCACTCTCAGCTCAAGAAGACAGAGCAGCTCACAATAGTCAGGAAAATGCCATCAACCCTCCGCAGGTCACACTTTCCCAATTCTCCCATCACCAGTCTGAAACCAGAAACTCACTAAAAAGCAACTGGTGGGAGCTACACCGCAGTGACACAGAGACGAGCACAAGCAGGAGCAAACAGCTGGCTGAAGGTGTGGCCTCCCCACCTGCAGAAGGACACCAGCAGCTGAGAACTCAGACCTGCCACACTTTTTACTGGCGTGGCTAAACAATAGGGTGAGTGTGCATTCACCTCTTCCCCTAGGTGGCCTGTAGACCTTGTTTCTTCCAAGTGGAAATCTCTTACTCGAAGTGATCTCTGCATCCGTGACTGTCAGTCTTAATCACTGGTGGTGCACCACATGCTCAGGAGTGAAACCCAAACTTAGAAAGCTTCCATGCCTCGTGCAATATGCAGCAGTCCCGTGACTGAACAAAACTGAGGAGTGACTAAATAAAATTAAGGAGCTGTACATATATCCCTGCAACATCCCAACCCCCTCCCACCGAACACTCGTCAGAGTAAGTTTTCAAAATTTTGGTAGTGAGAACGTCAAATGTCAGGAGTTACCCCTCCAATAACCAAAAGCTGCAATCTCTGTGATGATGTGCATGGGAGTCTAGAACTGTGTAACGCGGAGGACGAAAATGAGAGCCTGCTGATGGCTAGTTCAAGACAATGAGGCCCTCATCTCTGAGCCCAAAGAGTAACCACACAAAAGACAAACCCAAACTCTCCTGTTTTCCTCACCATAACCATTCACTGCAGAGCACAGTAATGCTGGGGGAAGTGTGTGCATTTTTACTTCTTTTGTAAGGGTTCAGCTGGCACCTTTCTTAAGCAAGGCGGTTAGCATGTGTAGCCCAACACAGTACCATTTCCCCACAGTAATTCATTTTTTAAGGACATTGCTTTTGAAACAAAAAGAGAATGAAACTACATGGCATGTGCTTCCAGTCTCAGACTGGGAGTGGAAGAAAATAATGGCCACACACTGCTACACAATTAGGTCTGTCTTGGAAAGAAATTATACTGATGTTTTTCTAAGCAATGCCAGGTGGTTTATTCACCAAATAATGAGACACTAAATGGATCTAAAGATTCTTGGCAACTGGTAAATGCTTACCTTGGACTCTATATTCCTCTCTTCAAGAAATGGTTTGCTTTTCCCAAGAGTTTTCTTAAGTAGCTCCTCAGCTGTGATTAAAAGCAAATAACAGTGGTCTGAAGGTTGGTTAACTTGCACTTGTTTAATGATACAGCTCAGGGAACTGCAAGTGCACCTCAGATGCCTCATTGATTTAGCAAACAGCTTCAGCCATCAGAAGACCTTGTTTCCAGAGTCCATAATTCCCTTTTAAAAACAAAAAACCCCAAAACTGTTGTAGTTAGCTTTTCTCTGCTTGATCACTGCCCAAAATCCTCTTAGAAAAAAAAAAAATTAATCTTAGCTTCATTATTAGCAAGATCAACAAAAACATGGAATCTTCTCTGACACTGCAGGAGGAAGGGAAGACAAGCTCAGCAGCAGAGTCCCTCTGGGAGCAGGAGGTGTGAGCAGCAGCACAGCAAGGACTGGTGGTGGCCACAGCCCAGCCTGGAGGGCCAAAGGGGCCAGGCTGCCTCCAAGCTGAGCAGAAAAGGGAAAGACCGTATCTCAACCGGCTTGTGCAGCTCCGGGCTCCACATGGGCCGTGGAGCACATCTGTGTAAGAAGGACTTGAGAGGACCCGGCTCCAACACCTGCCCAAGCGGGAGGGCTGCTCCTGGCGGGGCAGCCAAGGACCTCAAAGTCAACATTGCAGCAACTCCCGGGGTCATCCCATGGCCCTGGGGCCAGAGCAGCACCAGCTGAGTCACTCCACTGATCACTGGGAAACACGAGGTCTCAACAGCAGCTCTGCCCCAAGTTGCGTTGTTATGTCCCCCACTCCATGCTGCTCCATCCTTGAGGACGAGAGAGTGCTCCAGCTCCACACAAAGCTGACCTGCGGACAGTGCCCCTCCTGCACAGGAACAAAGCAGTATAAACAGCCCTGGGGCTGCTAAGGTCAGGCTGAGCTGTGGGCTTCTCCTTTTCCCCCACTGCTGCACTGGCAGGGGTGGACATGGCCTGGTGGGCTGGGGGGGACACCGAGGCTGAGAAGCACCAGCACCTGGCTGGGAACAGCACTGGGATGTTACCCAGGGAAAAGGCTTTGCAGGAACAAACCATTTCAGAACTTCAGCAGACAGCAGAGTAGCCACTGCATTTTGCTTCCCTTTCTTTCTGTCAATTTAGGGAGAGAAGCACATTATAAAAAGATTAATAATGAAAAAAAATGCTGTGAATAATTCTTCACTTATGGTTTCTCCTCCAAATATTAAGAATTAGTACTGCTTTGACCATCTTTGTCCAAAGATCACTCCCATTTCAAGAGATGACTATTCACAGCCAGTGATTCAAAATTTCATTTATGTGAATACAAATTGATATCTATGTAAAATCCCACATCTCAAGTACATCTGCTAAAGAGTAATTTTCTAGAATATTCCACAAAACTCTAAACATACTGAACATTGCAAGGCTTCCCAAGAAGAACTAATTACAATGCCCAAATTAATATTAGAAGAAAATCTTGAAGCAATGACTCTGCTCTCATTTAAATATGTGACTACTCTCTTTATAATGTGCAAAGCATTATAACCATTTATATATGTTCCAAGTGATATATTACTGAGTTGAACCTAGTTTCCCCTTCTTTTGTTCTGGGTTCATAACCTTGCTGTATTATCTTCCATAACTCTACAGCTTGCTAATGCATAATTCAAGCCTCTCTTATTGACAAAAGGCAGCAGAAAGAAAGAATATTTCAATGCCACTTTCCCACGTAGATAGTATTGCTTTCACTACGACTAGTATCATTTCCATACTAAAGCCAAATCTTTTAAAGTACATTAAGTATCATTTTCATTGCTTATTTGCAATTGATTCACTGGGACAACTACATCTGTTTACCTCCGTCTTCTGAGACTACTTTATTGCAGGTTTTTGTTGGCTTTTGTTGGGTTTTTTTGAAGTGGGTTTCTTGCCAAAAGAAGAAACTTTGGTTAAAACACTAGGAGCTAATGTATGACATCAACATCACACTAATCTCTTGACTTAATTAGAGCTTGGCTTTAGTGTCATGGTGTGTGTAAGGATGTGTGTAAGGAGCAGAACTGTTTTGCCATCATCCTGCAAACCCTGTCCTAATCCCTTCCCTGCACAAAGTACCCATGCAAATAGGCACATATCAAGTTCCCATGCACCTCTGACTGGAGGTCAAATTTGTTCGTGCAGTCAGGCACCTATGCAAAAATCCCACTGATGTTAATGCAGTTCCTTCAAATGCACACAGGTGGGAAGAAGAGTTTGCCCAGTTTCCATGTTGGCAATGGATACAGAGAACTCCAAAGGCTTTCAGTCTCCTCTGTGAAACAGATTGCCTCCTTCCAGCGGTACAAAAGGGACACAGACCCACGGATAGACAGAATAATTAAGGACAAATAAAGGCTCCAAGAAACCACAAAGTATCAAACTTTCTTCATTACCTGAGCAGGTTAAGATTGTCAATTCTTGTGTCTCCACAGAACCTCATCTCAATGTCCTCCCATTAGAGCATTCTTTGAAAGCTAAAAAGGGCACGTCTTTCTTTACAGATGGCTGTAGGGCAGTGAGCAACTACTGCCCCTTGGCGTCAGCCCAGTGGAGAGATTGTCACCACATCCTTCACGCAGTCCCTGCTGTGCGAGGCTCGGCACACTGCACTGTGCAGGGTGGGGCTCCTCTGCAGCCTTCCTACGCACCTATACATTTATCTGAGCCGTGAAACCCTGCTCGCATCTTTCTCCTGGTCGGCAGCCTGGGCTCAGGCTGCAGACAGACTGCCTACCACCCAGCCAGCATTATTTGTTCCCTATCTTCTTGGTTGCAGTAAGAGCAGAGGTTCAGGCAGATCGAGTGAAACCGGGAGTGCCAGGGCCCATTCCCACGGCAGGCAACACCTTTAGAGCACAGCATCTCCCTGCTGTGCGCTGCACCTTGCTTCTCAAAGCAGCAACTCAGCTGCCTCACAGGCAGCTTGAAGGCATTCAAGCAGGTAAGTGCACTGGTCAGAGGTTGAATTTGCCCTCGAGGCCAGCTCAGCATCTCTTCTGCATGGCAGCCCACATGCAGCTTCGGCATCAGGCAATGTCTCTCACCATAAAGTGCTCAGCACAGACAGACACCTACCTAAGAGGCCCTTTATGTAAAGAAGGACACTGTAATCTTACAAATTCATTCTGCCAAAAGTGGTATGAGAAATTGTCAGAGGAGGCCCTACAAGGCACCTGGACTCCCTGTAATCGTATTTACCAAACCAGCCTCAGTAATAACAAGGTCACCATCTAGCAAGGCTTACAGCTCTGGTGCTTCTTTCTGTGCCACCTCAGCACTCACCTGTTTCTTGCAAGTTCAGCTTCCTGAAGCATTGTAATTCTGACTACAGTCAAAATGATTTCTCTAAACTTAGGAGCATGTTTATTTTTTTCTAAAAACTCTCAAAGACTCATTTTCTGCAAAATACTCAGAAAACACAGCTTGAGAAGGAGAATTCAGGTGGGTTTAATGGTGCCTCCAGCTGTGCCTCATTTTAAAGTCACTGTTTATTCAACAGAATCAACGCAAAGGAGAATGAACTCAAGTTACCAAATACTTTAATGTCATGGTCTGAAAAAGTAGCAGTTTAGGACAGTAACACTGCTGCCACTCAGACTATTCCCCTCCTGTTTGCCTCACCTTAAAAGCCATGGAATTTCTCACATCACATGCTGTCAGAGGAGAGAAAATGAAAATAACTTATGTAACTTTGCAGAGAATTCCCTGTATGTATCTAAACCTGAAACACTAGAACTTTCCAGGGCGGTGCAGGAAATGGAGTGAAGTAAATCATCAGCCTCACCAGCAGCAAGTGAAAGTCCCATGTAATTTTTGACACTTGCTCACTGCCTGTCCTTCACCCTCCCTCAACCCTGTCACTGCCAAATTCCTTTGTCAAACATCCCACACAACACTGAGCAAAGAACCAGATCTATAAAATCACCCAAGAGATTACCTTCTGCAATCACAAATGGTGAATTCTCTGGAATTTTGCTTGGGTCTACCTGGATTTAACTCTAGCAGTTCCATTCAACCTAGCTCAGGAAGCTCCTGCAGTTCTCATTCTGCCCAGAGATGACCCCTGGCCAAATGAAAGGAAGCCCTTGCTTGCGGAGGATGAACACAAAGTTCCAGTGGACCTTTCCAGAAGTTGCTGCCCAGACCCTCAGTTGTTCATCACATGCAGGGTCCCCCAGAGAGGCCTGAACATCTCCCCAGCTGAAGCAGCACATGCAGGGCTTCTGGATCCTGGGCTGCTCCCATCGCATGGCTGGTGCAAAACAAAGAAACCCAGAACACAGCTGTGCCAAGACACCTTCCTCAATGGCTGAGTTGCAATTCCCGTCATGCCTCTGTCCCAATGGATGCAGCTCTTGGGATATGAGAGAGCAGAGCTCCCCATTTGTGGCTGTGAGCCGGGGAGCGAGTGGGTCAGGGAAGGAGTCCAAGGAAGAGCCCTGCCCGTGCGTCACTGCAGGGGAAACAGCAAGTGCCTGTCCCCATTCACCACCCCCGTGCCAGCCCAGGGCCAGGGGCAGCTGGCGGCCTTGCCCTCTCGAGGTACAGGGATGGTGAGCAACTGAGTCTGAGCACCTGAGCACATTTCCATGCAATTCCAAATTCTGGTTAACAAATTCCCAAAAATCTGTCCTTGCAAAGAGCCCCCAGAACCTACCAGCAGACCTACAGTTCCTACAGATATAAAATGCGCTTCAGATCCCGTGTACACTAAGCTTCCTCCTAACTGTTCCTCTAGCAACGCAGTCCAAGGATACTCTCGTCGATATTTGAAAAGGAAAAAAAAATCTTGGGAAAAGCCAATCATTCCCATACCCACAGCAGGCTTTTGCATGTTATCAGGAGCACTGCCACACAACTGATTTTGACAGCACAAGCAGGCAGGAAAACCCTGCAGAGGGGACAGGACTAGGCAAGCTCCTGATGTGGACTTCTTGCCAACAGAAAACTCTTCCCAGCCGCCTGTTCCCACCACTGCTCTGGAGATGTCACCCTCTCTGTGGTGCAAGCCACCCTGCATCTGTGCTCTCTGGAGGAGGAGAGGAACACATGAGGAAGAGAAGCTTGGGAAAGCAGTAGCTAGAGAACTGGTTACCATCTTAAGTCCATGGCCTTCTGTGGGTGAGGTGACCGCAGTGACCTGCCACTGCTGCCTCCCATGTGGAAGAACAGACCCAGTGTTCCCGCAGCATCAGCATGACTCTCATGAAAACTCATGGTAAAATCAAGAAATGGTTCCGTTTGTGACCTACCTTCACCAAGGGAAGTCCCTCACAGGCAAATGTTTATCAGAGCACTGCTCCAGCGCTCTCTGGTAAGCTGTAAGTCTCAGAAACCACCACTGGCTCGTTAATTGTCCCAGGCAAAGTACAACAGTCTGCCTGTCCCAGAAAAGTAGATTGAATTCTGGGCGTAACATGAACTGGAGAGTCAGTGTCCCTTTTATTTTCTGTCATAACAATGAATATTTAGAAGATAAATAAATCATTTTTCTCTGCTTGGAAAAACCTTCTAAGGTTCCTGTGGTACTTTGAGTTGATGATGATGAAAGATGACATGCACAGGTTTTCACTTACAGAAAGGGAACATGGGTAACTCACATTTTCTAAACTCTTGACAAGTAACTCACCTGATGACACAGGAACAAACAAATCAAGCCATCTGTACCAATCTCCCATGAACAACTCAAATTTGAGACACAAAGGGTTTCACAAAGGAGAGCCAAGCGTCTGAAGCCATTTTAATACCGGACATTTTTTCATAACAGCTTTAAGCATCTTCAGCTCTTTTATCCAACATACTAAAAGGAATCTTAAAATATTCTGTATTAGGGAATGCTATCTGAATGTACCCTCTAGCATCCTCAAAGGATTGCTCCAGTTCAGCATCTGCTTAAAACACTATGCCTTCTTGCCTGCCTTTCCCTGTGCTGCCCCTGTTTGTGGCTAATCAGTCTGCTTGTTTCTCTAAAAGAGCAATATGCTTCTCAGAACGCCTCAGGTATTGGAGAGACCCTTCAGTCCACCCCCAACTACTCATAATCATAGTTCTACCTCTGGTTCACTCGTCAGTCAAGTAAAAATCAAAAAAGGCATTCCCTTATTTTCTGTCAGAACATCACTCAGGCTAAGAACATTTTTGCAGAATAAGATGATTCACTGAGTTTAAATTATGTGCTTATTTTCAAGTTTCCAATCCATCTCCACAGAAGCTGCCTGCACATCCCTCCTCCTTTTCACTTGAGCAGAAGCCCTTTGCAATGGGCACACACCTCTTCCAGTTAAGTTCTGGAGTTTCTGCTCCATCTCCACATCCTTTTGATCTCTCAAACTGTTGACTTTGCCCTTTTTGGCAACTTTTCTACTCTATGGCAATTCTCCTCTGAACCTCTTGCTCTGCTTCTGGCCTCCCCTTGGTCCTCTCCTCAGCTGCGGCCTTCTTCAGACACTGCTTTCCATCTACTTCAGTTTCAGAGGGTCAAAACTCAGCCCCTTACTGATCTTTCACGTGCTTTCATGGGGTTCACAAACACACAGCAAAAGAGAAAGCACAAGCCGAGAAGACTCTGCAATGAAGTGCTTTGCACAGAACTGCTGGCTTGAAAATACTGGCTTCCAGGGAGGGTGGGAAATTGGACTTGTCATAAAATGCAACCATTCCCACTCTTAATCCAACACATTTTATGTAATAAGAACCTAATAAAGAAGTTACCTCTTGCTTTGTTCCAAGGTCTTGTGGATTTTCAAGGAGAAATCCCCACCTGTGTCAGTGAATTCTAGCACTCCTGGTGGAGCTACTGAGGTACACTTGAGGTAGCCCAGCATGGGAATACGGGAAGGAAGAACAAAACCAAAACACAGGCCTGGTCAGAAACCCTTTGGGCATGAACGAGTGAACAGGGGGGATGCACTCCCACGGGAATAACACAGTTTTGTAAAATGGCTCCAAATGTCACACACGCTCTGATGAATCCAGCAGGATAAACAAACACAGGTGCTCCACAACACACAGCTCCCCAAAGCATGAGAACGCAGCAACACGTTTACAGGGATTACCATGAAACGTGCGGGGTATCAGTGCCTGGAAATCCCCCCAGTGACAGATTTGTATCCTACAGTTAATAGCAAAACACGTTTTGCACCTACAAGCAGATGCTGTTTTCTAAAGGATAAAAATGAGTTGTTTTCATTAAAGCTGAGTCCTTGATAGAATGGAGGCAGCAATTTATGATAAAGTTTTTCACTAAGGACTAATAAGTGGTTTTAAAATACAAACCTAAAAACTGTCTTGGCTTTCCAATTGGCTTAACATTTTATAGAATGCACCAATTTATACACAGCATTTCTGACAGGAAGAAATTCAAGAATGCAAATAGCATGATGGCAATGTAGGAGCTGATTAGCTCAGTGGGAAAAGTTTCTCCAAGTTTGACTGCTGGTCAGTGTACAACATTCAGGGTACAAAAATGTTCTGGTGAAGCTGGCCTGTCTTTCACTTCAGCTATCATAAAAGCGTTCTGCTACACTTCAGCTACAATAAACCACACAAAAACCAGACAGAGAGGGAGAGAGGGGAGAGAGAGAGAGAGAGATGGCAGATACACTGAGAATCTGCAACGTACATAATCAAACCCTTTATTGTCTAAGTTACATTAGACTTGCAACACCATAAAAACCTGTTAAGAAGAAGAAACAGTAGATTGGTAGAGGTAGTAGAAAGTCCCTGTAACAGTCATAAAAGGGCTTTACAGGAGTGTGTCATGCCAAAAAAACTTATCACGTTGCTTAAAGGAGCTGATCAAAGCCCATTTGACTAAATAAATAAGAACACAACTCATTTTAAATACTATGGCCTAACTAAAATAACAAATCAATACAATACAATGATAAAAAAACAGAAATTGTGGGATTCACTTCCAAAAACAGATGGTCCTTAAGGTTGGCTTTCCCAACGCACTCTTATTTCTTGCTTAATTAAGTGAAAATCTCATTTCTGTGCTACACACAGCATATAATTATTTAAACTGATTTCCCCTACTGTTGTTCTTCATGAAGCTAAATTATGATTGTAAACTTTGCTGATTAGTACCCTGGTAATGGCAGTGACAGCACTAGCTTCTCTGTCAAGGATTTGGGAAAAAAATTCCAGAAAGAAGGTTTTGGCTCTAAATATTAACTCAGATTTTCTAGTTCAGCTTGCCAAAAAAATACAATTTAAAAAAAAAATTACAAATGTACACTACACTTTCGTGCCATTTTGGGTATAGAAGAGTTTTTAATGACTAAACCACAAACAAATAGGTTAAGCAACTAGCTTTTGTGCATTCCTGAACTGTCAACATTACTTTCTCTCGTGGAAAATATGACTCAGAAAAGCAACAAAACAAAAGCAAAAAAAGAAGAAAAAAAAACCAACAAAAAAAAAACCAATAAAGAGAAAGCTAGTGCAAACCCAAAATGATAATCATTAAGCAACACAGCAAAATATTTAATTTTTTCTTCTTTTTTCTGGTTTTTTTTTTTTTTGGTGTACAATGGAATGTGTCTATGCGACCTCCCTCAAAATAACTTCACAGAACAGTTAATTACAGTCACTTTTAAGTACTTGCACAGACATTCCTAACTACACCGAGACTTACAGAGAATTCTGGTATACATCTGGTGTAATAGCATAAGGAAAATCTAGGTTAAAAAAAATAGGTAAGAAAGTTAATTTGCATTGTTGCAAGTGTTGCAAAGTAACAAAACCTGTCAAGTAATTTAAAACAAGTAACAAGTAGTATCCAGACCAAATTACTGACTAGATTTTTTTTAAAAAAAACTACCCCCCGCCCACCAAAACTGTTAGAACAGAAAGATCACGTTTTAAGGTTTTTTCTGCTTTTTTTCTTTTTTTTAAACAAATCTTTTGTCAGAAGCCCATTTCTACAAAAACAGCACTATTCCATTACTGTATTAAGTAAACTGTGGTCTCACCTGTATTAAAGGTTAGCATCATTTCTGTACATGTAAAATTATTGCTTTTTTGAAAAATATATTTAGCATGCTAGTTGTTTTTTTAACTCCATTTCCTGCCTTTACAAAATGTTACAATTAAAAAAAAAAACAAACTAGTAAAGCTTTTGCAAAAATTTTCACAGAACATTTTCTTTCAAGGCAGCAGTAACTTTTGATAATGCATAAAATTATATGTGCAAAATCTGAAACTCTCAGAAATATTACCATCACACATAGTGTCACAGCAATAAGAAAAGAAAATATTTGTATCTGTGGAATACATTTTTAATTGCTTACACTGCATGGTTTAACAACCTGTTATGTGCCACAACCCCACCTTGAAAACTTGCAGTTAAAGAGTTACTGTAGAAGAGGTATATAAAGCTTTTTTTTTTCTTTTTTTCCTAACACCACCAGTGATCACCAAGTACAAGACATGACACATTTATAAGAACATTAACCTGCCACCACAAAAGAAGTTCCTCATCTTTCCAGAACGTCAGCGGGCCCAAGGAGGAGCGGCAGCTGGTCTGCTGAACCAAACACAGGAGCAGAGAGCACCTTATGGCCCCTGGGCTGCCTGAATTCATTCAGTGACACCTTTTCTCTTCTGAACAGACAGATCAGCAGTGTTAGACAGCTGAATGTTTTATTATTTCCTTTTTTTTTTTCATTAAGTGAAGACTTCCTTTGTGACCAGGTTGAAGAAAGTAGCCCTGTTACAAAAAAAAAAGGTCCTGAGAGTAAAACACAGAAGCCTGTTTTTTTTCTTAGTGTTCAACTAGCTTTTCTTTTCCAAAGCAGAATAGAAGCTTTTCTCTGGAAGTGTTTCAATTTCCATATTCACATACTATTAATGGTGCACAGTCAAGAGCAAGAGCACTAGAAATGCAAGTGGTCCCCAAACTGTAATGAAACAAACCATTGCAGAATGACGGTCTTTCTCTCTTTAGTCCCTTTAATCCTTCATCAAGCATTGCTTTCTCAGCACCGAATGCACCTCTTCCCCGCACCCCCCATTCTTCCTCTCTCTGTTGTTTTTTTTTTAAATTTGCTTTTCAGCATGACAGGCAGTGGCAGTTTCATTAATTAATACTTCTCCAGCCCTCGAATCCACTGCTATTTTTCAAATGTATCAAATAGTCATTGGGAGCATCAGGGAGGTTTTTGTTACAGTGCTTAACTTCTTCATGCTGTCCAAATCACATAAAGTTTAATTTTTCCAGTGTCTCAAACTTCTCTTGATTAATATAGATGCCTTGTGCCGCCACAGTGCTTGCCAACTCCACTGTTTGTTACAAAGGAAATAAGGAACCATGGGACTGATTAGTACGTCAATTTATATATATCTTGTGTAGCATCTTCATTTATTTTAAGATGATTAACAGCGCGGAGGCACCCCCCTCCTGGCAGAGCGCAGCCTCCAGCCTCGCGCAGCCGCTCCGGGTGAGGCGCGGGCTGGCAGGGGGACGCTCTGGGGCGCGGGGGGCTGCCGGCGCCGGGGCTCCTCCGCCCAGGATCTAGGTTCCCTTCCGGAGATGCAGCGTGTGGGTGACCTCCGCGCCGCCGTGGTCTCTCCCCTGCAAGAAGGACAACACGGGGAAAAGCTCATTCGCGCCCCTGCTCCCAGGCACGACCCTCCAGCAAGTTCTGCCGGCCTTCGTTACCCTTTATTAGCATCATGCGCATTCATCTTGACCCACCACGTGAGCACGTTTTGGGGGGGTTTTTTAAGCGTCTCCACCAAGAGCAAAGCACGTCAGACCCGTATGAAGTCCCTGACGGACTAGAACAACAACAAACAGCATCTGATGGAGCAGCTCACAGAAGGCTGAGAACAAGGAGGGAAAGAAGAGGCCTCCAAAAAGTGGAATTTTGTGCTAGCCAAAAGCAATTCATAACTAGATCAGCACTTTAAAAAGGCTGAAGTTTGAGGTCACACAGGCAGCTAAATGAAGAAAAACTGAATTCCTGTGCAGGTCTATCAAATGCTAAGGCAGCTTTTTTCCCCCCCTTGTCATCTTCCTTTTATTTTCTTGAATAATTTTCATGAATAATTACCACATTGAAAAAAAATTGCAGGGATATTCTAAAATCAAGTGAAATTAAAGATAACATCATGAATAAGTGGGAGCCTGCAGCTCCCAAGAAAAGCTTTAAAATGACATTTAGAACATCACTGTCGGAACAATGCAGTTTACAATCCTGATCCTAAAACAACATGGCAAGATTAATCTTACATAAATGCATTATCCTTAAGCTAAAGTCTTGATGAAGTGAAACAGACCATTTTAAATTAATGCAACATAAAATACGGCACCCATGTAAAATCCAAGCAAGTTTCAAGCTGTGCCTATGGCAGCCCTCGAAATAGCTGAAGAAAGCCCAGCTCTGGTTGACATAATGTATTAAGTGCATCTCTTTTGTTAATAGATTTAGAAAATTCCTAATTAAACCTGGCCCGAGATTCATGACATTTACCAGTCAAAGTTTGGTTTTAAGTCGGAAAGATTTGCAACAAAATTAAAGAAAAAAAAAGCTGCTGTACAGACCACAGTATATTTGAAATGTAGGAAACAGTAACTGAATGAGAGATGTGATAAAACTTCCTTAGTTGGATGCTGAATTTCCCGCAGTAAACTAAGAAAGATGCTTTACATTTTTGCGCGGCTGCATCATGCCTGAGAGACACAGCCACAATTCCAGGAGGAGGCATTCATCACTGGAACGCCTCGTATCGAACCGGCTCCACGTACACGGGGGAGCGCGGCAGAGCTTCGTGGGGCTGGGGAGGAGGGACGGATGGAGACACGGGAGGGGATGGCAGGCACCTGCCCCAGCTTCCCTGGGCAAGAACTGAGAAAAGGGGTGTAATCAGGGGCGCTCCTTTGGGATGGCTAGCCTGCGGGGTGGCAAAGGCGTGCCCTGCATGTCATGGAACACACAGCACGGGAGATCCAGGGAAAGGACAACCCATCCTCCCCACACTTGCAAGGACAGTGCTGAGGGGCTGGAGGTGGTGAGTGGGTGGCTAGACCTCACTGATCCACGGCTGTGCGTCCAGTTTCACTGGGAAACAGCACCTGTGCTTCACGTGTGCCAAAACCCACCCAGTGGCTCACCCCCTTGTACTGACACTGGCCAGAGGTACAGCCAGATTTTGAACCACCTGATACACAGCTGGATTTAATTCTTCCCAAAGGGAAATGTTTTCCCTTTTAAAAAGTAGGCTTTCTTCGCTTTCAGTGAAAACCAGCAGATCTTTGTGTGAAACTTACAGTTTCCATGCCAAAAACTGCTTTCATACCAACTTCTGGGGCTTTTCACCAATTAACAGGACAAAAACAGTTTGTGTGCATATTGCTCTACAGGAGACAGATTATGGCATGACACAGAAATAACCTGCAATGAGCAGTTTGGAGCACGGATACCACTCCAGTTTGCTGGCAAGGGGCAAGTGTTGGGACAAGAACTACAGCTCCTAATCCTGTCTCTAATGCTCATAAAGTAACAGACATACAGTACATGTGTATTACTCAGATGCCAGTACAGCAGCCTCCATGGTTCCTTGATTGTTTGCATTATAATCTCCATATGTATGAACGAGACAAATTAGGTTGCCATTTATTTGTTCATTATCTATTATTTTGATTAATGGAATTCTTGTTCTCAGAATAACTATTTAAAAATAACATTTGCAATAATGAGGACTGAACTATTAATCATGATCTTTAGAAGAAACTCTGCAAGGAACTGGGGCAAGACATTTCATATGAACAAATGTCATAAATAGGACTTCTAACAGACAGAACTAAAATTTCAAATGCAAGAAAACCCAAACCAGCCAAACTCAGAAACCAATAATTTAAATAACTTCTTAATCTGTGTTGGGCTTTTTTGCCTCCTCCCCTTCTCTTCAAATTACTTTAGGACAAGCAGAGCTACAGTGTTGCTGACTATAAAAACATTACCGGTAAGAGATGTCCCCAGCTTTTCTCCCAAGCTCCTTTACAAAACACACATATATACACATATGTAGTGTTTTCTTGATGGTTCTTTCCAGTCTGTCTATCCCCCAGATTCTGGCTATTCACATTAATGCTATTTCAAGTAATGAACACTGCAAGAAATATTTTAAAATATTACAGTGGAGAAAATTAATGCTTATGGACCCCTTCATGAAGGTGCTTTACTCTGTCACACAGTAGGTACAGGACCTACTGCACACCTCTCTTGTCAGGGAATGAGGCCCAAGAACTGTGGGGTCCAGAGCTGTTTCACAAAAAAGGACTATCAGTGCCTTCTGTCATGGGGAAAGGTTCAGCCAGAGATATTCATGATACCAACAGGCTGGGGTGTTTTCCTGGGCTATAGCATCGTATTGATTTTCTGTGAAACAGGGTGTTTTTCTGGAGAGGACAGAGGTTGGAGTTTTGGGGGTTTTGCCTGTTTCACTCACAGAGAAGACAAAGAACTTGGTGTCTCTGGCTCCAGCACTGCAAATATGCTTCACGTACATATATATTCTCAATCAGAGAGAACTCTCCCTCATTGCTAACCAGTAAATCACGCCTCTTGAACACCCAATTACTTCTCCCTTAACATTTTTAGAGCATATTGATTGACACTGATAGAACATAAACTATGTTCCTAAAGTGGGCCAAGTTTTTTATACGGGTTTAAAAACGCAGAAGTCAAACGCACGACCTCAGAAACTGCCACCACTGCTGTCACCACTGTGCAAAGGCAGGCTCGAGACTGACTCCTGTACCACAGGGAATTGGGCTTCTGCTGCAACACTGCAGCATCAGGCAGTGTCTCTGAAATGACCCCCTGCCTTAGGAGAGCCTTGCTTTGAGACACACGCAGCGGCTTTGAGACACACGTGGTCGCAGGGCCCCTTCTGAAGGGGAGCCAGCTTTTGTCTTGCCATGTATATGCAATTGGAGTGTGCTCCCCGAATTCATGCCTACTAAATCATATCTTTGGATGTTGCTTAGTGTATTCCAAATTAAGATACATATTCATTGTGGATAAGGCAAGCTTAATTATGTATATACTGGGATAGTTAGCATTTATAAAAATATTCAGAATATTCAATATGTTTAATATGGCAGCTTTTCAAGAGAATCTACAAGACTTTGCACAGATTGTATTGACTTGGGGTATGTAATGAGCATTTTTTGTCCTTTAGATAAAGAAGAGTAGGACATATTCCAAAGTTCATGGGAAATTCATTTTATGTAAAAATGTCCTTTTTCTTTTTTTTAAAGCATTCAGGTAGAAACAAGAAACCACAGTAAATGATGTTATGAATGAACACCTTATTTTCTACATTTTATTTGTATTTCACTGGTGCTGATAACAAAGCATGAAACGCAGCCCAGTGCTAATAGCAGCAAAACTGTGTGTTTGATTTTTTTTTTTCACACTCCTATAGATGACCTCCTTTTCAGTAATGCTGAATACCTGCATCTCCAGTTGGTGGTTCACTACCCTAAAATAGGGTTCTTATTTAGACACCTGAATACAGATTTAGCTGGTTCATTTTTGAAAAAGCCTGGCTGCAGACCCTATTTTTAACACGTGGAATTAGAATTATTCTGTGATAAAACTGCTATATAATGTAGCACTGTGGTAAGCTTCCATGCTGGGGGATTTAAAAAGCCCTACCTAACATTGTTTCATAAAGGAAACCTTTAGAGATGATCTTCTGACTGACTAGAGGAGGGAATGGGGGAACTGTGAAATACTAATGTTAATATTTTTACTCTTTAGCAGACTACTCAGGGGAAGATATTTTACCTGTGAGGTGGAAACATTATGTAAAGTGAATCATTTCT
This sequence comes from Atrichornis clamosus, assembly GCA_013400975.1. Lineage (NCBI taxonomy): Eukaryota > Metazoa > Chordata > Aves > Passeriformes > Menuridae > Atrichornis > Atrichornis clamosus. The sequence continues at coordinate 93,009 of WBMZ01007808.1, read as the reverse complement.
ACTTGACATCAAAAAAACCCCCTCTTTCCTTCTCTAACTACCGTACATGGTAACTATTGTTTCTTGCTCGGAGCATGTGCATGGCACTTCTGTAACTTGAACTGACTTTACACCATAAACTCTCATGAATAGATCTGTCCCCAATTAAAAAATGAAATGAAGACATGGAGTGACAACGTTTTAAGTGGGAAATGGTAATGTTAACGGAATGCTGCAGGCACCGTTCTCAGTGAGAGCTCATTTCTGTGGTTCTGAAGGCCCCTACAGCTGCATGTGGAAATGAGAGCACTCCCTCTGTAACGCCCAGGGACTGTGCAGGTGGAGTCTTCTGGGGGAGCACAATGCCTGCCCACGAGGAGAGCCAGAGGAACAGCAGACAACTGAATAATCCTACCCGACACAGACGCTGACAAACTGAGACAAAGGCCGGTACTGAGGAGCAAACAAGACAAAAGAAAGGGAACTATCTCCTGGAAAAGTGATCACACCGCATCTTCTGTGGAAGAAATACTGACTGGCACAAGATGAAGCAATTCGTGAAGCTAACCCCTACTCAATTCTGCTGTATTGAGAGATGTTGCAATTTAATCAAATGCTCTGAAGGCAAACTGGCATGGACTGAGACTGCAAGAGCAAGCTACATTTGCCACTGAAGAAGTTAGTCCATAAATTCTGGCATGACAGTAGTTTACAAAGACAAGATTATGAGTAGATTTATTGTGCAGCAATATAACCCAAATTACAAGAGTCCAGACATGGTCTGAGCTGCCACATTTCTTTTCAGATAAATATGGCCATTTCAGAATTTTTTGGAAATATACTTCCAACTTTGAGCTTACATTATCTTCTAGTAGAGAAAAGCCCAGATGCCTTCAGAATCCAATCTCAACTACACATGAGAGAAAACCATAAGCATGAAAAGATACGAGAGCTTTTTGAAAGATACTCAGGTTTACTAAATCTACATTACTAAACTGACGAGAACCAAAGACTAGCTGAGCTAGTTGGCAGAGCTGCAGTGTTTCACTCTGTCACATTTATTGTGTTCTGTGTCATTCACTGTCTCTGTTACTGAGAGGTGTGTCCTTGCACGTTTTTATCAGATAAGCATCTGATAAGGGGAGCACTATAGCATAACTTTGCTGCTAATGTTCCACAAAAGCAAAGCAAATATTGCCCACAACAACAATAGCTAAATTGCTATGTCATCTTGAAACCTTTATGAGAATTGTTGGCCACTCCTGTGGCTTGATGTCAACTCAGATGCTCCTGTGTTAGAGGGTTCCCCAGGCAGCCTTTGGGCCAGGAAGATTCAAGTGCACAGAAAAGGTGCCAAGAGTCTCCGTGAAGGGTGCAGCATATGAACTAGGCAAGGTTGTGATGCCCAGTGAAAATGTTTACTGAGCAAGTGGAACTTCACAAAGGTGGGAGTAGCATAGAAATGCATTCTCTAAGCATGGCTGAAAACATATGCAATAATTTAGTAAGAGACAGGAGAACAAGAGCTGCTGTAGTGAAAATTAAACTAAAAATGAGGATGAAAGGAAAAGTGAGTGATGCTGGAGGCAGTTCCACAATGTAAGAGAAGTCGCCATGAGAAGGTATGCTCTGAAACCCACCTGCCAAGCTGCAACATGCAGTGGGGAGGTCCAGGTTATGACACCAGCCTCCAAAGATATAAGATACATGAAACAAATTCAGTGTAATGCTTTTCTGTGTAACGGCTTTGTCATGTGTAATTCAGAGCTTTGAGAAGTGTTTCTTAAGACAGGAAACTGTATACTAGAAACAGGAAAACACACTAACAGAGTCCAGAGATACCAGTGGATGTGAGCCTTTCAAAGGCCTGATACTGGATGCCAGGGTATGAATACTCTTCAGAAGAATACAGACTAAACGTTAATTGTCTTGTTGCAGCAGAAAACTTGTTAATTGTAAAAGCAAATTTTCAAGAATTCTTTATGTGCTGTCTCACTACTACATGTCAGTGCACAATATGGAGTTACCTATCCCACCCAGTCCCCAGCAAGCGATAACATGTTTATTTAAACACTAACTTACCTGCTTTACAATTAACTGACTCTCAGTATATCAGATTCTAATAAAATGCTTTAAAAATTTAGAAGCTAAAAATTAAGCAATACCATTATTATTTACACATGTTATAAAACAGTCAGTGCTTTAGTGATGAGTATCACTGCAATTTTTTCCCAGCTACCACATTAAAAACCAAACATCCAATTAATTGTAAAACATACTTGTTTTGGGGCATCTGCGGAGGTGGTGTGAACTTCAGTACCTCGGAGTCCATTAGACTCAAATACCACTGTGGGAACAAGGGGGCTTGTTAACAGATGAACATTCAAGCTTCGTTAGTGTGTGTACATTATTTGAGACCATTACAGATTAACCACGTTCAAAAAAAGACACCAGCTACTAGCCTGTGGCCGGAAAATACCAATTTACCGTAACACTTACTGTAAGAGAGTGTGCTAATGGCAGCCTAGGGCCACTGCCCTTTTTAATTCAGACTTCAGCGCTGAAGAAAGCAATCACTGACAACATTAATTATCAGTGTATGTGTAAAGGGACCCTCTTCTTGCATTACTTACCATTTGGCTTCTGTCATTTTGCATCAGACTGGCTTATGTATGCATCATTCACACTTTTGAGGAGGAACCCGCTAGTCTCACTGTCTCATGCAATGCTCAGGAGGTCTCACGACTCCGGTGGCTTCAGCCTCCTCCAGCCTCACCCACAGACCGTGTCAGGTTAAAAATGGCTAGCAGGGATTTCCCATTTTAGGGCTGACCAGTCTGAGGAAAAATCTCGTTTCCCACAAAAATGTTCCTGTCAACAGCAACGATGAGGCAAAACAAAGCCTTATGTTGTGCTGAAAGGGGTACTTTGATTTCAATTTGTGCTGGTGGCAACAGAATTCATTAGCATATTCATTTCTGAGTACCCTACTCTCTAATTAAAATAAAACATTTGCAAACAGACTTATCTTAAATGCATTGCAATTTTAAGCAGTTCGGGCAGGGATCAGGTAAGCAATATTTGGAGAACAAGAGCAGTAGTCGTAAAAATAAAAAACCTGTCTATTAGATTTAGGTACTGGAATTACTTACGTTAGTGTGGTACGTGAAATGCAATTCTTGGCATTTTGTTAGCTGAATCTGAAAGCAGGCAAGTGGGAAAGGGAGAAAGCCAGAGCAAGTGTGAAAAGGTACCTGCGTGGGACCTCTGATGGGTCCTGAGGTGACTGGGCTGGGTAAAGCATTTTCCACATTCTCTGCAGACACAGTCTCCTTGGCGTGTTTGTGTCCTGAGCATCCCTGTAGTCAGGAGAGAGGGAGGGAAGGAGGGAGGAGGGAGTGGGGGGGGGGGGGGGGGGAGGGGGGGGGGGAGGGGGGGGGGAGGGAGGGGGGGGGGGGGAGAGGAGAGAGGAAAGTTGAGAAGAAAACATTATGCCAGAAGAAAACATCATTAGTATGTCTAATGTGTCATTATGTGAGGCTACCTTCAGGCCCTGGATGACAACTGTCAGCCTTCATCTAGGCACTGGCTGACAGGCCAGGCACACACAGGACTGCAAGAATGCATAAATTACATTGAATTAAAAAATGCTCCCCATGATGTGCCCGCACCAGGACTGGCATGTCAGGTGTGCGCTTTTCAGAGCAGCTGGATCCACTTCTCAGCCATCACCCAGCTTTGTCAAGCAGTACATCAGGCAAATCAAAGTGACTCCAGCGTGGCGGAGACAAGTCACATGGATAATAGGAAGTGAGTAGGACCAGAGCCCGACTGTCCCCCCCAGGCGGCAATACCTCAGAGACAAATGCAGAGCGAGCGGAGCCATCGCAGACTGATCAAACCTTTCGCCCCTGCCTACCTGCCTGCCGGTGCTGCTTTGACCCCGGACCTCTGAGGCACAGACGAAAGACATCTGTGAATGAAAGTGTCATTCCGGACATTTTGAGCTGGTGGCAGCACAGCAGCTTCCCCCAGCCCTGGGTAAACATGTTTTCTAGGCCATTAGCATTTGTGGAAAACCGCTCAAACCTCTCCTTTTTCTCCAAAGGTCAGTTTACAGCATCTGACTTAAAGGGCTGGTCTTTGTCTTTTTGCTGCTGATCAAAAAAGACACATTTGACTTTTATTGGGCTTTTTTATTATTAAAAAAAACTATGCCTGAACATCATCTTTTCTATTTTGGTAAAACACCCTCTTCGGAAGAAAACAGTTGATGTTTCCATTTGCCACTGGAATACTTTGGCTTTTAAAGAAATTCTGAGAGGGATGTCAACAGAAGTGAAGTTTCAGCTTTTCTTTTATATCCTCTCCCCTCCTATAGCATTTAAAAAGAATTAAACTGTGAGCAAAAAGGTGGCAACAAAAAACCTCCACACAACTGAATGACACCAAGCACCCTGTGATGGTTTTCACCAGACCATACATTGGAAAGAAAAGTCTGGCTGCAAAAAAAACCCTCAAGAAACGCCCCACTAACAATTTTTTTTCTCCTTTTATAACAGCACCTCCTGCAGATGGCAGCACAGTCTGCATAATGCACCTGCACACTCACTCCCTAGAATTAAATTTCTGGCAGTCAAATCAAAGACTGTGATTTGGGGGAAAACCTAGATCAGGCATACCCCCCACCCCCACACACACACAAAACCCACCCCCCAAATAAACAACAACAAAAAACCCCTGAAAAATAATATGTATTTTTAAAAATCACGTAAGTGTCCTAAGCGTTAATGAAAGCCTTACTGCAGTATAATGAGATGGATTTGCCTTGTAAGGCAGTCAGGATTAAAGCAGGTTTTCTGAGCTGTTACGAGCATTTGTCCCTCACTAGCCAGAACTGTAGCTGCAAACGGAAAAGCAAAGCTGAGGGAAGTGTGTTGAGGCACCAGCTGTGGCCTTTCAGGAGTGCCATGCTGACTGCTGGACAGGCAGGGACTGGCAGAGCAGCTTCTGTGAAGCCCAGGAGAGCCGGGTTCCTCCGGGCATGTTTCTGACACCTCTGGAAAGACATTTAATCCCTCTATAACACCCATCTCCCTCTGTAGAAGGTGAATACACTTGTCTCAGCAGCCATTGCAGACACAATCCAACAGCTTTCATGGAAGCACTGCTCCCACCTGAGTCGTGCATTAGGGAAGATTGAGGATGCAGCTGTAAGCCAATGTATGAACACCGAGGGTGAGCACTTCCATCTAACCCCTCCCGAGCACTCACTTCACGGTAGTTATTCAAAAAAGCAGGTGGGAAAAATGGGTCGGTTCCAGGTATATTTGCCATTGTTGCATTTCCTAAGTAGCACCATAAGGCTTTTGATAGTTCAGATCTTTAAGCCGTGGGCACCACTGCCGCAAGGCAATACCCCTAAGAGTCATCACTCAGGTTATCCTCCGCGTGAACAAAGGAGGGTGGATGACTACAGGTGTTAGCAAATTAAGGCACATGAATGCGACTATGTGAATGGGAGTTCCTGTGAAATCCAAGCTCAAAGCTGGTCTCAAAGGAGCCCCAGAGAAAGAGTGCATCTGCTGCCATAACCCATCCTTTCTTAACATGGTGGTTCATGTAAATGTCATGAAGAAAATAAATAACCACTATTAAATACAACAGTAAGACTCTCTCTACAAGCATTTGGGAAGATTGGGCAGTGTGAAGCAAACCTAGCCTAAGCACAGATAGCTTTGTGTTTGTAGCTGTATCACAAGAGTACATACAACTCTCTTCCAAGGACACACTGGAACAAACACAAATGTAAAAGAAAGGATACCAGAAATAAATGCAGCCACTCTTACAGGAAGTTGAACACTGTATTAACACACTCTAAAATAGTCTAGTGTGATCCAAGGTGACATCATATACCAAAAAACCCAAGTAAAGTCTATTGGGAATATTCAATGTAGGAAAAAAACATAACAAATAGTATACCTAAGTGGGATTTTTGGTTGTCCTTTATGTCATGATAGCCACATTCACATTATGACATTAAGACTAAATTGTATGATGCATACGGACTCAGAGGACTCAGCCTATCTAGAGCCGTATGTTATTTCAGGCAAAGTTCAATTACCCTCCTCTGTTTGCAGTTGGTAGGATCTTGTTCCTTTTGCCTGAAGCAGCTTTTTATTTGAGTGCTATGAAAAACAGCCATCATACCAACTAGTTTGGAGAAACATCAACAACCTGGAAGTTGTATATAAAATGAAGACAAGCTACATTAAAAAAAAAAGAGGTTTCAAATTCTGAAAACTTGATTGCTGTAAAACACTCAGAATGAAAGAAGAGGTTTCAAAGCAGAGATGGGCACTAAATAACTTTCAGTTAAAGTGTCTCTAGAAATCACTGCCCAGCAAAAACATTTTGGCAGTAAAATCCCTCTTTTTAAAAGCAGGTAAATAGAGACCTCTTCGGAAACCCTGCCCTTATTTTACTTTGTTCCAACAGTCATCACGAATTTTCTGGAGCTTGCATTCACTAAGTCGTCATCTATTTCCCAGCTTTTATTGTTTTTCTCCATTTCTCCTAACATGGCTGGGAGTTCACTGGATCACTTAAGATTTCCCTGAGCAGGTTGACACAATGTAATATTAAATAACATCACAAAAGGCACCCACGTGAATGTACCCCAAGTTGGAGGTGGAACAATTAACTGGTACTTAAAGCAAGAAGCAGGCAGGGGAAAAGAAACTCTAGAGAACATTCCTAGGCACTGGGATGGCAAAAGCGAAGTTGGTTGAACAAAAAAAGAACTCAAAGGAATACTGAAACTGAAGTTTTAGAAACTGAGCACGTGCTCCTCTGCTTCCTTAACAAAAACCTGGAGCCTGATGTTGGTTACAATCATCACGCAGTCCCTGAGCACCTGCAAAATGATCTGCTCGATAAATAGGAGTCAGTCCCTACACAGCATCCCTTTTAAAATGACTGAGCAGAACAAACAAGGGAGTGGCTGAAAGGCACACCTCACGGACTACGTCAGATAGATTTCGCCTTCCTGTCTTCTCCAAAAGGGCCTTCCACCAAGATCTGACATAACACCAAGGCTCCTTCCTTGCCTCAACTTGCATGCACCTTCTGGGCACTAGACAATAGCTGTCCTTAAGACTACCAGCTTCCAAGTGTCCTGGATTTTGTACCACTTGCAAAAGCTCCATTTCACACATGCTTTTGACAAAACAGAGAGCATTATGTCAAGTGAGGACACTAGGAACACCAGTATGGAACGTGTGCTCCACTTAGATGTGGAGTTTATTTGCATGATTTCTACGAAGAGAAGAAAGGTATAAAAAATGGGATGGTTTACAAATGGTGGTGAGAGGTGAGACTATGGGTCTATTCTCCTCCCCTACAAACACACATCTCATGTGCAATCCTGACTATAAATAACTGAAAATCTGGGTGATTTTCAGTTTCCACTGAGACAAACTAATTCTGGTAAATCATCAGAAGAGTATGGTTTCAAATGCAAATACATAGGGGTTTGGGGGTTTTTTTACATGGCAGTTGAACTTTTTTAGTCCCTGAACTCTTAAACTGCCTATTTGCACAACTGACTTTTCTGCTTATGTGAATTAGCAGGCACATATTCAGCTCTACCTCTTTTCAATTACGAACATACAAACAGATCCAAAGACTCATTTGAAAAATACCTAGTGGCCTTTGATATGAACAAGAAAGATAAGACTTTTGTCAAGAAAGACAAAGGACACTGACAAGTGATTATCCCTCTGTGTTGTTGGAAGACTTGTTTGCAGACAAAATTGAACAAAACCTCCAAAATAACATCACAGATAAGCCCCAGAGGATGTTTACTTTGCCTGAGGCAAAAAGATGATGATGTGTGCCAGCACCAGCATATCAGGGGGATCTTCCTGTGACAGCACATCTGTGTAACTCTAGCCTGTTTGAAGCAAGAGGACAAAGGAACAGCAGTACTCCAGGTGGAACCAGATACATTTAACCTGCGACAGAAATGTCACGCAGTGCACAAGGGGGGATGCTGCAATGTTAAAAGAGCAGTAAACAAACCTATTCAAGCCTATCCAGCAATGATAAAAACAATGGACTTGTAATCGTAACCGTTAAGGCAGAGAAGGAAAAAACTGGGAAACAGCATGTCATGGCTCTGAACGAAGAAGTAACAAGCAAGCTATGGAAGGGCTCGTGAAAATCTTACCTGTGTGATCTACGACGGGGCTGTTGGCACCACAGGTTTGGTACAATGAAGCAAGGTCCTTTGGAATGTATGTTTTAAAGATATTTAAAATGTCCAAATGTTTCTCATGCCCATCTGATCCCAAATCCTGTTTGCTGGAGTGTAAAGCTGGAGGAACTCCCACGGCACTAGGCTGAGGCTGCAGCACTGGACTTGCTCGTGCTACTGCTGTGCAGTTTGCCAAAGTCCTCATCTCATTCCCAGCCTTCATGTGAGACTCCCTCTGAGGCACTGGTGGCTCTTCATGTTTAGGGTACTGCTCACTTTTACACAGAGGATGGAACTGCAGCTGGGGGTTGTATTTGGCCTTCACAGAGTCAGATGCACAGTGCTTACCTGGAGAGGCAAAACTAGTACTTCCTTGGGGAACTACATACTTTTCCACTTGCTTACTGTTGGTGGGCTGTGTGCTAGGCCTGGAGATGACCGTTTGAGTAGGTGTTACGCTTCTGCCATAGGTTCCCACTTGCATAAGTTTGGAATTTGCTTCGTATTTGCTTTTTTGCTGGGCTGCTATGCTGTATTGCTCCTGGGAATAATTTAACTTGGGCTGTCTGTACCCATCCAGACCTGGCAAGCGTGAACCACAGTGGCCGAGGGCGTGACTGTCCTTTGACGGATGCGTACTCCCAGACTTCGCAGTCGTCCCGACAGAAAGAGAGCTGCTTTTGGAACCTGGCAATGCACTTGGCACTTGAGTACGCGTAAATCTGGCAACGGGCAAAGGCTGGCATTCCTTACCACCGAGAACAGGAGGGGGGCCAGTGCGCCCACTCCTTGCCAGAAAGACCAGGTTGTTTTTAATACTCTTGAATCCGTTCTGTTGAACCCAAGGGGGTACCATCGAGTTACAGCTGATTTTGTGCAAAATTCTTTTGTGCATCCACAGGACTTCAGGGTAGTAGGTCTTGTGACTGCAGAAAGGACATGGGTAGACAATTAAAGCAGCCTGCAAGGATGTATTCAGATATTTATTGCATGAATTATCCCTTGTTGATTTTTCACTCAAATCGAGTGGAGCTACCTCTAGAGCTTCAGCACCTTTTCCTATCAGAGGATGCTCCCTGTGCAAGTCTAGCAAATTTTCTCTAGCACGACTAGCCTGCACTTCAAGTGATGTTTTCAAGTCCATGACCATATCTGAAGGTGTCTGGCCCACACCCGAAGCAAAGCTAGCGATGTGACTGGAGCAAGGAACCCCTTGGCTGTGATGAAATACTGGCATCTTTATGTCTGCAGAACCTTGGTATTTCGAAAAGGGTTCCTTGATGACACTCTCCAGTGCTGACACCAGAGCAGGAATCTCTGGTTTCGATTCCCTGGCCTCCTTTTCTCTGGCGTTGCGGCTTCCCAGCTTTGGGAGTTCATCCAACTGAGATGTTATCATTGGGGTTTCCTCTTCAGGAAAGCTGCAGTGGTATGGCTTTTCATCTGAATGAGACAAACAAAAAAACATCATTGTCGTTTTACACAGAAGTGAGCGCAAAAGACAGAGCAGAATGCAGGATCAGAATAAGATAGCAGGAAAAAAAGGAAATTTTGGTATTAGTATCATAATGACATGCTACAGACTAAATGTACTGTATGGGCAAGAAAATCTTGAAATAAGGCACAACAGTTCAATTTACTTTTAAAGATGTCTGCAGAGTCTGGATAAACTCCCTAATGCTGTGTGTTCATGACATTTTGAAGAAAAAACATTTCAATAACATACCCATGTTAAAATTCTGGGACTGCAAGAAAAATAAACAAATCTGCAACCATTTAATGCTTTAACAAAAGCAAAGATAATGGAGCCAGATAAAACTGACCTAGTTAAAGGTCTGTCAGCACTTCCATTACAAGCCCCTATTTTCAAAGGGTTTATAACTCCGCAATAAAAATTGGCTCCACACAGAAACCAACCATATAAACAGGTACAGCATACAGAATAAACTGCCCACTTAAGGGGGACTTTTGCAGTGGCCAAGTATAAAAGATGAGTTATGGAGGATGTAAATTTTGAATTTTCCATCCTTTAGTTTAAAGCAGCAATTTTTCTTTTGCTTTTTGGTAACATATGTTTATGTTTGAGACAAACTTTAGAAAAAATTTGTGACTGCTTGATACACTGAAAGATAAGGAATTCAGCATTTCAGCCACTGAGATTACAGAATTCAAAACACACTTTTGATTTTCCTCATTTTCTTTTTCACTTCTCAGCTCTTCAGAGCCAATTTATCTACCTAACGTATGTCTTGGAAAGGGAACATACTGGGCAGTAATTAAAACTGTTTAGGGTGAAAGAAAAGAGTAGGATTTGTTTTGCTGGGAGCATGGCTACCTCTGCCTGCTCCCCCAGTGCCCACTTTTGAGAAGGTGCTGCTGAAGCAAATGAATCCCTTTAAATCAGTTCACAAATCAATTCCACAGAGATTTTCATCACAGCAGTAATGCTTACTGCACTGAATCCGTTTAACATGTAACTGAATTGAATCATCTGACAAACTTTCAGTTTCAATTAACGTGCAGTTAATGAGCCACTGCCAGGCAAGTGTAAGGAGACCAAGCTCCATCTAAAACATCACCAGTCCACAGTGATCACCACATCCATAGGAGGGTGAGAAGGGGAAAGGAGCGAAGTGCTCTGGAGCTGCATATCCTCTCACATCAGCTCAGGAACGCCAGCCCCTCAGAAAATCAAGCGCCGTTCGCTAGCGCAGCGCACTGCCACGGGCATTATTCTGCACGGCGCAATGGAAGAAGCAATGCTGTTGGCTGGAGCTGCTCTGCAAATAAAGTCTATTTAGCCTCACCTTCAATTCAAGCAAAAACATTCTTAAGCTTTTGTTTAATTCGAGGTAATTCGGTTAAAAATAACCCATAGCTCTGCAGCCTTGCAGAGCTGAATCCTCACTCTGCTAAGACCATTTTCCTTTCCAAGTCTCCAAGGTGGTATATTTGGGGCGAAAAAACCCTCCATAACCCAGAAACTTGTTTTTCCCATGTTGCAGGCGACAAGGTTTTGGGAAAGCACATGCCCAGCACTACTAGCCAAATTTACAGTTTGAAATAAAGACACTGCATGCAGAGGTGAAATCTGACACTTACACATCTGTGCTGTTTTCGAAGTGTATCTGTCAAAGCTCAAAATATTTGTGCTCTTAAGATTTTAAGGCTTCTCTTCATGACCACAAGGAGTGGCTCCTTTGATCACTTTAGTATAGAATAAAGCAAAGCAAAACCAAACCCTTTGGCTGTAGCAGTACTCAGTGGAGAGTGAACCAACCTGCTGGATATGCTGGGCAGAGCAGGGAGGTGGGAGACACCACCGCCAGCCCTGTTCCCAGGACTGCAGAGCTGGGAGGCTCTTGGTCCACCTGTGCAGCCCTGATGAAGGGGGGCATTGGCAGATACCTGCAACTCCCAGTTGCTCTGGATACCTCAGACACTCCTTGATACTTTCTGACTTGGTCAAGATCTATGTACCATGCTGCTTCAGCAAAGAGGACAAGGTCAGACTGTGAGACGTGGCACGTGACAGGTCTGGGCTTGCTCTTTAGGCCTGGACTGTTCAGTTTAGGTTTGGTCTTGGGAGGAGCAGAAAGCACAGAGATAGTCCACAGTCCCATGTGCCCAAATAAAGCCTGGGACTGCAAACTTTGAGGTGGCTACAGTCCTTTTTGCCCTATTTCCCAGTGCACAGTCGACGACAAAAAGGTATCTTCCAGATGGAAAATGCAACACAGAGCAGGAAAATGATGAAGGCATTTCTGAGGTGTTTTTAGGCCTGCAGTTGCCCCAGTGCTGAAGGCATATGCTGTCAGTGCATTAGATGAAAATTTGTAAGGCTATTACAAAACAAAACCATAAGCTTCTAACATCTCTTTGTAGTGCCTTGCTGGATTCAACTCCTCTGATGCCTCACAAGAACAGTAATGAAACTATTAGGAATAATTTTAAAGCTTACATCAGGAGCCTCAATAGCAGTATTTGTGCTAATTGCTCAAGCTGTACTGTCTGAAAAAAACCCGAACCAACAACAACAATTGAACAAACAAATAAAAACCCAAACAAATAAACCAACCAAAAAAAACCCCACCCCTACCCTCCTTCCCAAAACTTGGACAGAAACAACTTTCACCTGCAGGCTAACTCAGACTTTGTAATCAGTACAAAGAACAGCCTGTGCCCTTCCCTAGCACCATCCTGCTCTCCACCAGGGATCCAACACTACAGATCTCAGCACCCAGGCTGCCACGTGCCATCCTTCCCATCATGGCAGGTGGTCCAGGCTGGGCAGTGAGCAGGTAGCAGAAGCCAGGTGGAAGAGGGGATGCAGGCAAGAGCAAGAGAAGATGGTAAGCATATCCAAAAATATAGGTAAAGTATTTCTAGAAAAATAGATTTAATTTATTTCTGCCTGCTCCTAGCCACTTGCCCCAGCTGAAAAGGGGTACTAACAATCCTTTTAAATCACTGATATAAAATACTGTTCTAACCGGCGCAGTGCAGGCATTACTGTCACCAGGAACTTTTGAGATTTTATTATGTCCAGGTCAAAGCAAAAAGCCATGAATGAGATGCCTTCTGCTTCATCTCCAGGGACCATAACTCATACTCCCCATTGAAAGAGTTCTTGGCTAAGCATGCTCTCACTTTTTATTCTACAGCCTTCGTCATCTCCTTGTATTTTGTCTCAATTCCTTTGTTTCTTACCCAAAACAGCTGTTTATCCATTGTACTTTGGAGTGAGAAAGGTCCTTTTACCACAACCCTGAAGTGTTACAGCTTTTCTGTGCCACAGATACCTGGATTACAGCTAAAGCAGGGGAATGTGCCTAGCAAAGTGCTCAGCTAGGAGGTGGTTGCTGATGCCATCTCAAGTCTTCAGTTTGGTCAACAGCATCGCAGGCCATGGGAAAGCAAAGCAGGAGAACGCAAACCACTTTATATGAAAACCATGGCCTAGAAACACAGGAATATTCAGGGATATGAGCAGCTCCTCAGAAATACACCTAACTGCCCCCCCTCAGCTACTTACCTTACACAGGCAGACAAAAGCAACTCCCCTCCTCCCTGCACACACATATGCCTCTTCTCTCTTTCTCCCCCTCACATGCACAAACTCCACTTCTTTTCTTCCCAGCACTGTTCTCCATAAAACAGAATTTCAGAATGGGCTGCACAGCTGTTTTAATTCATGAGGCTTCCTATAAAGTAAACCAGGCTACAAGGCTGAGGACAATGAAACCGTGATTTCTATTCAGAAGAGCAGAACTGGCTAGAAATTGGCCCCTTTTCTGGCTAGTGTTACAGCACTAGGAGTCTAAGGAAAAGGAGCAGATGTGGTGTGTTTGATTCTCAGTAAACATTTGATAGTGATTTGCACTTCAAGATGAATACTGTGGCTTGATTTGAAAACCAACTGCAAATAAATCACGATAAAAGCAAAGGATAACAGTGGAAGAAGGTGCAATATTGCCAGGACCTGTATTAGGTACTATTTCACTTGGTATTTTCTTTAATGTTCCAGAAGAGATTCTAGACAGCATGCTAACTTAAATCTCCAGGAAATATCACATTTGGAAGAGCTGAAAAAATAATGGGAACAAGGAAATAATGCACAGGGACTCACAGAGAATAGAAATGCAGTCTGAAAATAATCAAATGAGATTCATTCTGGGGAAAAAAAAGCAGGCTAAGACAAGTGAAGGGAAATGATCCAAAAAAACCCATGGAGTGGGAAGGCGAAATCTGGAAAGAAGCAATGTTGAAAATAACAGATGTTACAATAGACAGCAAGTTAAATATGAGTGTACTAGATGAAGTTCTTCAGCTTAGCTTTCACAAATAAAACTGCGTATTATAAAAACAAAAATAAAACTACCCCTCTGAAGAAGACACAATGGCCATGCTGGTCACATTGGGCTTTGTACATACAAAATATATGAAATATATATATAAAAATAAATATATCTATATAAATATATACACACCATAGTAATGGGTGCTACGTAAAAGCCCACAGTAAGCATAATACAATGGGACATGGCAGGAGAAAATAGGCAAAAAGCAGTTTTGCAGAGAAAAATCCAAAAATCAGATCTTTTTTCCTGTGAAAGGAAGGTTCAACAAAAACTCTTCATGCCCCTGGAATATGTATGCAGATCTACCAAATACAGGTAAGCCAGAAGAAGTTCAGAGAACTGCCACAGGAAAGTATCCCACTAGAAAATAAAGAGTTCCCTCACATGGCTGAGGGAAGACCGAAGGGTGACAAGCCAATGTCTGCAGCCTCCCCAGGAGAGCCAAGCTCCAGAAGAATTATGTCATCCTGAGCACTGGAGTCTATCAACAACAATCAGATACACTTGCATGAAGGAAAACTCATAATGAACAGAAAAAAAAAAAAAAAAAGGATTATATGTGTTTGCAGCTTGCAGAATAAATGTCAAGGGAAGAGGTGAAACACTGCTTGGACTGTAAAACCAATATGGACAAAACACGGACTATCAATGCATAAAACTCCATCGTTTCCACAGGGAGGCAGAAAGCATGACTTACTCCTCCCCCACACTCTATCAGCACAGCAAACCAAAACCCCTCATAAGCCAGTATCTACACACTGTAACTGCTTAATAGACATATGCCAAAACTAGCCTTCCTTTCATACTAATTCCAGATGTGGTTAGCTTAGGAAAGGACTCGTGGAGCATTCAACAGTGAGCCCATAACCCTGCTTAGCAGCAGGTTTATACTCTGAGCGTAGGTCAGACTCTTCAAAGAGACCTGGTATCTGTTTTTCAGAGGAGGGTTTGTCTTACCTGAGCCATGCCCCCTGTTCTAGCTGCCTGCGTGTCAAGTTTTTATACTCCACATGCTATCCCCCCACCACCTCCCCTGCTTCCTGCTCCAGTTGTGCCACTCAGCAGATCCCCAGTGCAGTGGCAACGTGGGCATGAGGTGAGAGACATCTCCTACAAACCCTCTTAGGTTTTCTTACAGCACAAGACCACATGCCACAATGAGATACTGGGAAGAAAAAGTTACGCTGTTTTGATAGGAGATACAGCTTCTTATCTGCAAAGCTCATCTTGCTTTACACATTGTTAGATGTTCTCAGGGGCTCCTACATCAGCTCCCCAATAATTCAGAGAAGGAAATGACCAAGGACTAGACTGGAGCACTCAGTACCACAGGATGGGGAAGGTTAGCAGGTAAGAGGGTGACACTGAAGGGTAGAAAGCACATAATCAACTAATATCCCTGCTTTCTCTCTGACTAATTTTAGAATTGGCGGTGAGTGGTTTTGGCTGAGGTTTGAGGTTTTCAACAGGGCAGAAACCCAACACAGCTCTCGATGCTGGCTGATACAGGTGGTTTATCAGTCAGCCAGCACACGCCGTCCCACAGAGGTTTCCCTCCGGCTACGCAAAGGGGAGAGGGGCGTGATGCTGTCCTACGCCACAGTGCAGGAGCACATGGAAAGCAGTCCCAGGTGCCCCAAGAAGTCCTGCCTCTGTCTGGTCATGAGCGAGGTGTTTCTGGTTTGTATTAACCTGCTTTTCCTTATACTTTTGAGGATTTATCTTTTTCTTATTTTTGCTGTGGCTAGTTGTGGTGAGTTAGCTTTATGCTTCCCACGCGATCAGCTATACATTTCTAACAACACTTCCATCCTTAGCAAATAAACCCAGGTCGTGGGCTTACCGAGCAGAACTAGCAGCCCTTTGGTACAGTTTGCATTCGTATCTCCCCATCCTCCTTTTCTACATCTAAATTTTAGTAGTTCCTAAAATGATTTCCCATTGATTCTTTAATCTCATAGCCAATAATTTCAGGCCAGGGATACATGATGGCTACTTTCAACCAAGTATTTCTTGGGGAAGGATGCTGACTACAAAAACCCATGATCTCACAAGCACAGAGATAAGAACTGCTGTTTTGTATCCCTATTTTTCAGGAGTGGGCCCAGGGTGGAAAAACTATTACCTGATGAAAAAATTTTAATTCTTTTAGGCACTGTCCTGGTTTTGGCCAGGACAGGGTTAATTTTTTGCAAGAGCTGGGAAGGGATGTGGCCAGGACCCTAATGATGTTCTATACCACCTCACATCATTACTGCCTGTGGGGGAAAGGGATGCTCTCTCCATGCCTAGGAAAAGGGTGAAACACAGTGGGCAGAACAGTCTGGTGTTTGTTTGTTGTTGGGGTTTTTTCCATGTAAATAGTTTCTTTGTATTATACCTTTTGTCATTAATATTGTTGCTGTTTGTGTTGGGTTTTTTATCTTTCTGTTTCCAGTCAATTGCTCCTCTCAAGCCCTGATCTTTGCCTTTTGTGCTTCCAACTGGAGGGGCAGAAGGCAGCCAGGACTGGGTGGCATGGTGTTAGTGGGAGTACCAAACTGGAGAATTATATTCCTAAACCACAACAGGCACCTCAGAGTAACAAAATTTAACTTTTTTTTATGACCATACCATAATTTTTTAGCTGGTTTTCTTACTTTTTTGTTTTCCTCAGGCTTCCCTTTATCGCTCGAACAACGCACTGATTTATTTCAAAGTCCCCTTTTCTCCACTTCACTAACTTTACCCCTCACAATTTCTGACATCACCTCCAAGTTACTTTTTACCCTCACTGTCAAATGCATCGTCCTGCCATGCCCGGCAGAGTGTAAACAGCTGAAGGGCCCCATGGCCTTGTTCATCTCCTTTCCCCTGCAGAACTGGGGGACACTGCAACACTGCAAGGGGCAAAATGGGGACAAGGCCAGCCAAGCCCATCACGTCTAATGCTGCCGGTCTCCATTTGACTAATCGCTCCAGCATTATCCAGCAGGACACCTGCTGCTTATGAAAAGAAAACCCACAGAGCTCTTACGATCCAGACAGCAAAAAACATGAATAGGCAACCATCAAACTTAATAAAGTTTGTTCAGTTCTGGAGTGCACATGTTGAGGTTTCTCAATTATTTTAAATTATTAGTGTTATTATCATCAGAGATACTGCATTAGTTTTGCATTTTAGAAAGAGTCTGAAATGTCACCAGACTGGAAAAAAGCACAAAAATTTTAGTAGATTAAATTTGAAACTTAACCTTTTAAGATGAGTGAAATCTGCATCTGAGAACAGTAACAATACAGCACACAAAAGACCCCTTTCTGCAAGAGTCCCTATTCCCTAGCTCAGTAAAATTACAAATTCCTTTGCACAGCAGAAATGCTTTAGAGTTGTATCACACTGCAAGATCACTTTTTATTTTCCAAAAGAAAAGGGAGGCCTGAAACCATCCTCACAGCCACAGAAGCAAATGCCAGCAAGGTTATTGGAATTTCAAGCACAAGCAAGAGATCAGGCACCAACAAAGTAACTAAAGAATGAGGCTGTAAAGCGTATCAGGTCCAAAATCTCTCAGACTGAAGTGCACGTTGTCAGGTAACAGAAAAACAAGTCTGAAAGTTCACAGTGAACTTTTTCTCTCAAGCTACTTGCATACAATGTTTTCTTGAAGAATACTTAGCTCTGTTGTTATCTAGGGTAGTGATGCTACAAGCCTTCCTCCCAAAGGCCAACTGGTTGAAAAAGCAGCTCCATGTGCAAATTATTCCAATATCCTCTCTCACAGTATCTTTTCATCACTCTCATCTTCGCTCCACTGCACATCAAGTGCAAAAAGCTTTGTGCTGAAACCCAAACACAAACCCTCTCCTAGGGCAGGTGCTTTGAGACAGACCTGACTCCCAGGTATCAGCCCTTCCAGAGTCAACACAGACTTTGAGGTGAGGGAAGGAAAGCATCCACAGCAGAGCACGTAATGAAGTGAAAGTGCAAATGTGGGTAAAATGGCTGCTGCTGGCAGCGTGCCACAGACACGACACTGCCACTGTTCATCACATCCCTCTGCACCTCCTCAGTGGCATTTTTTGGTACGTCATTCCATACGTGGTGCACAGGAATTCTGGGCAGCGGCAGAGCTAGTCATGACTTACCAATCCTTTCACCTGTGTATTTCTCACAGAGGTCCAGGAGTGTTCCCTGCCCAGCAGCAGGCAGAAAGCCCCACAAAATAACACGTACTTATCTGCAGGTGAAGCTGCAGCTCCTGTGATCACAGAATTCCCAGAAGTGCCTTCTACACCCTTCATCCTTACTAGATTGACCCTATGGTGGTGAAGGCTTTAGCAGGGCTTTCGCCACTTGAGAAGGAAGTTTTTCTTGCTGAGGGAAGGTGACACGGGTCTGAGCAGCTCCGCAAAGCAAGGCTGCAACAAGGCATCTGATCCCCACACTGAAACCACATCCTGTTTGCAACCCCAGCACAGTCCCATCTGAGATTCTGGACTGGAATTCCCAGTCCCACAGCCCCTCTTTGCCCTCTGAGCTTCAAGAGCATCCTGACATCTTCCCATCTCACACGGGGCTGCTCCGGCTACAGTCTGGATCCTGGAAAGTAGTGAGGGAACGGTAACTACTTATCTAAAAATTGTGGGTAAAATAAAGGGACACAGGAATACATACACAGAACCAATACAAAAACATTTGCAGGGACTGCTTGCCAAAATGAAACTGTACGATTTGGCATTGCCTTAAATGCTGCTGGTCATAATATACTTAAAGAAAATTATGGGATATAAAACCCCTGGAATGCTCTGCAAAATTAGGAAGTGATTAGGACAGATTATACCAATTTGACTCTTAACACATCTCTGTCATAATTCCAGAGTTAACAGGAATACAGTAGAACTGGTCCAAAACCTAGGCACAGTACTCCAGTACACTCTGTAGCTGCTACACCTTTCTCTGTGTGTGGTCCTGCCTGTGACGTTTGGTGCAGGTAGATGGAGGAAAAAGAAAGGGTGTAAGAGCATTAACACAGCAGGATATATAATTAAATTTGAGAGGGCTGGATTTGGGTAGAGGCTATTGTGGTTTTCGGGTATTGGTCCTTTTCCTTTAGCTTAAAGCAAAGGAAGAGAAGTGAAATTGGCTTTGATGCATCAAAAATTGTTGCAGGAAAGATGGAAAATTATGACTCAGATTTTTTTAAGCAAGTGGCAGCCTGTCCATATAGTCCCTCCAAACACAGACCCAAACAGCTGTAAATCTTCATGGAGATTTTCCCTTTCATTCCAGCAGTCAGATTTGCCACAATGTCTGTTCCACACCATCTTCTTGACCACCACCTGCTCGTCTTCCTTCAAGTGCACTAAGGAAGAAGGCCTTCCAGGTCAGGACTGAGGACTGGCAGCCGTCCCATAGAGTTTAACATTCCTCATCCAATATTTCATTTCTCCCATCATTTGTTAAGCATGGGTAGCGTATTGCCATACATCACAAAGCCCTTTACTACAGCTACTCAGTCTAAAAACAGAGGGTACAGCTGTGCTGTCGGCCAGAATTCTGCAGAAATACCTCAGCTACAGCTGGCAAGCACAGCGTGGTAACAGAGGCAGCAGTCATGGAAATAAGGAGCTCTGCATGACCTAACTTACCTTGTTTCTCCTGCTGAAGGCTGTGCTACCATGGCTGGTGACTCTGCTAACAGATTTCAGGCAGTTGAGATTCTCTACTGTGCATGTCCATCACATAAAATACAGTAGCATATGACAGGAAGGGGAACTTAGGTTGTAAGAATTACACAAATTTAAAGATTCAGTAGTTACACAGTACTTGGACAGAAAATCTGCTCTCTTGGGCTGAATTTTTTTGTCTTTCAGAGGAAAAAGGACTTTGAAAAGAGAATGAAAGAAAACAGGGTTGCAATAGGGAAAGAAGCGAACCATATCAAATCCAAGATATAGACTGGACAGACTGAACTATGATTCTATGACCATCACTGGAAACTGGATGCCCTCAGTGAAGTATGACACTGCTGGATCATAATCAGCACCATCATGTGGCAGGACAGATGAGGGACTGAGCCCTGCAGAGTTTCCTCAAGGTAGAGGAAAGCCCTAAGCTACCAACAGATCAAAAGTTGATTTGAACAGCTCTGCTCTGGATGGATCCAAAGGAAACAGGGCTCCCGAGGAGGATGTGACTGCAGGCACAGGGACAGCCTTTGGCCACTGGGCCAAGGGCACTGACTCAGTACCCACTGCAGCTGAACTGCACCAAGGGCGCTGTACATGTGACACACAACCTGCAGCCCTGAGCTGAAGGCCTCAAGAGAGGAGGCTGGAGGTGACAGACACAGCTCCCTCACAACCAACCTCTAGCTCACCATTGGCAGTGTTTGCTCCTATTGACCACACAGGACCGGGGTACTCGCAGGTTCGTTATGATTCGATTTTAGGCAACATGTAATTGCTAGGTAATTAGCCTCCCCTTTCCCCTTTCCTTTCTTTCCAGTGTCCTCCCTTGCAGTAACAATAACTATGTAAGGCACTTCCAGCAAAGTAAAGGGTCTTTCAGACCTGGCTTGAAACAACTCTGTGACAGCCTTACGCAGATCACTAAAGACATCATCCATTTACTGGCAACTTCCATAATCCCCTTGAAGAGCTGACAGACAAAGCAGGCTGGAAGCTACCACCACCAGCACAGCAGCAGAAAGGGCAGCTGTCCGCAGGCAAAATGCGCTCTAAAAGGGATTTGGAGCTTTAGCATTTTTCCTGACACTTTTCCTTTTATACCAAAAGGTAAATTGGAGAGCTCACCAAAACACCAAAGTTCTGGTTTCACCTATATTCTTATTTTTCGAAGTCTTACTAATCTGAAAAATTAGTAAGGGGAAAAAATAACTTCTAAGCTGTCACTTAAAAGATAAAATAAATACCAGCATCTATTGAACTCCAGTGGAAGAGACAGAGGAAGTCTTCTGTTTGAGAAAGAAGTCAGATGACAATCATCCCAGGGTGCGTGATGTAACTCAGAAAGGTCAGGAGACAAGGGCATGTCTCAAAGATGTATTGAAAAAAGAAGAACCAGTTGTAAACGTGTTTTAATGAATCTTTCAAATAATAGAAACTTTGTTATACTAAAGGAGGATGGGGAAGAGAAATCAAATCCATTTGAAAAATGGCAACAGAAACATATCACTTAAAATAACCTTCATCGACAACGAAACTAATTCTGCACATGTGAGCCATGAGTATTTATATCACCCACTCATTTTAATAACAGCTGTGTGAAAATGCTAAAATATTATTAAATCTGAAACTAACTACTGCATGCAGCACATAGGAAGCTTCTCCAGTTTCCAATTAGCACCAAGACTTAAGCTTTAAAAGCAGCAGAAGCAAAAGAAATGCTGAAAAACACTGCCACAGGCTGGCTTAATTTGGAATTTCTCCTTTTCAAAGGATTAAAACAGAAAACCAAACAACCCAATATACACATCCAGAAGGGCAGGAAAGTATTTCAGATTTATTTCCTTTCCCCAGTTTACTGCATTCCTTACAAGTGAGTAGTAGATTATGCTTAGGGGCAACTTAAAAACTTGGTCTGATAAAAAAGAACTTCTACACACATACCTGCGGCATTTTGCAAACACCACTTTGGGCAAGAGGCTCTGTTAACCCTGCCGACGTCTCTCACCTCTATATTGAGAGCAAGCCCCTAGAAAGAAGAAGGAAAGATCCCTGTGCCTGCCATGGGATGAACATAGGAAGATTTTAAAACGTCGATCATCAGTTATTTATGAGGTGTCCTTACACAGAAAGATGTCTGCCACTTCAGTGCAAAGCTTGTCTGCTGAGACATGCAAACCCTGCAGGATGGAAGAGCACCTCGCTGGGAACAAGGAACAAGCGGCAATGGCTCTTGGGCAAGGGCTGCAGCTCGGTGTATTTTCACAAGAAGCAGTACTGACACCTCTTTTCCTGAGGAGTTTAAGTGTTAATTATTCCCCGGTGTCCAGGACTTACGGGGACCTGATTTCTTGGAAGCTCAGGAAGGCCATCTGCTTTCCCAGCAGCACACAACAGGTCTGGTCAAAGCAACTCTAATAGGGAGTGGATGCACCGGGGAGGGAAGAGGGGAACTAAGGTAACCAAACCACCCCCTTCCCAAGCCGTGTTTCAACTCACGGTCTGTTTTTATGTACGTAAAACTCTATAGAGGAAAAAAAGAAGGATTACGTTACCAATAATCACCTAAATCACGTACTTAGCACTTAGCCACACCCTTATGTTACAAAAGGCAGGACATCACCTATCCCAGCCGCAGCTGGCTCCTTAAGACTGCTTCCAGACAGAAATAAAGCTTGCCTAAAGCAGAATGGGCTTAAGAAATGAATCTGGTGAATTCAGATTCTTAAATAGTAGAAAATCATACAGAAAAAGAGATGTTTGCTCAGATATTTACAGAGTGTGTGTGTGTCCCCAGTATCATCACATAAAGAAGTACTTAGTACCACAGCTACTCTGGCAAAGATACAGATTAAACCAACGTCACGAAAATAAAAATATTTTGAAAATCCTTCTCAAAGTCAGAGTCATTTTAAATCTGTTCACTAAGAGGCATTTAATCTGTGACTTAATCCACGTGCACACCTGACTACACACAAGGTCCAGGTGATAACTAGTCCTTGCGCACAGATAACGCATCGAGCTGATTTCAGCTTTAGTTCTTTAATCAGAAGAAACACACAGCTTCCAGAGGACTTTAAGGCGTTGTGCGGGAGGCTCCGTATCCAAGGGAGCTCCCCATCCCCGGGACTTCAGTCCTGCGCTCTCGGCACTACTGAGCTGTACTTCCCCTTGGCACCTTCACCTGCGCACAGGTAATGCGCTCAGCTAAAACCCCAACCTAGGGACTTATCGCCATGTGCAGCACGTTCCACCTTCCCCTGTCACCGACAGCCCCACCGCAGCTCCCGAGAAATCCATTTGTACAGGACATCGCCTGCAAGAAAGCTCTGGCATTTTCACTGTCACTAAAGGCGCAGTTTCTTTCCCTGCGTGCCGATGTCAGTGCCTGGCTCGGCAGCAAGCAGGCACCGGGCAGCGGCGGATTGCTGAGCCGGGGAGCAGGCCGGGCAGGAGGAGGAAGAGGAGGAGGAGGAAGGGGCGGGGAGGTCCCGGCGGCGGCGGCCGCTCCGCCCACGGCCGCCAGGTGGCGCCGCCGCCCAGCGGATGATGCTGGAGCCGCTTCCCAGCCCACGGCCACCGCATCGGCGTCTGCAGCCGGGACCCAGTCCGGGTGCTGCCCGAGTCTCCCGCTCCAAAACCCTAGCCATGGCGCAACACAGTCCCCAAACAAGTTAAAAACAAACAAGCACAAAAAAGAACAAAATCCCCACCAAGAAAAGGCCGGAGGTGAAAGTGCTCCCGCGCTGCTGCTCAGGACCACCGGCTCTAAGCGTCACTGACTCCGTGCAGGCAGAAACCTCCCCTCCATGCCCATGCACCCCTCCTGTCACCATCAGCACGTGTGGCCTCAGTTGGTAGTACCTTGCACCAGGGAACGCTGCTAAGTTGGGAAAACCCAATAAAATATATAAAAACAAAAAGTCACCAAATAATACAACCAAAAAACCCCGAGCTTCCCCCTGCTCCCTGCCCCGGAAGTGTCCTCGGGCAACAGCAGTGCCACTGTGGGGACACAGTTGCCCATAGAGGCTGCCTTCGGAGGGATTCCTCCCTGTTTCACCCCTGTACTGAATGCGAGCTCATTACAGGGATGGTGCAGATCCAGTCACTGGCATTCCTGTGAGCGCCTACCACCACACTGCCAAGGGATGGAGACAGAACCACTCTGCAGCGCCCAGAGAGCCATGGGACCAGCAAGGGGCAGTCAGAATCCCACAGCTCTTCCCATTACATATCGCACCAGCTGTGAATCTGCGAAACCTGGTCCCCACTCTGAGTTCATCCCTCCTGCCATCCATAACCAAACTCATACATGTCATTCTGTCTCTGTGTGACGGTGACACAAATTATTGGGTCACCAAGTGGGGGGCTTCTCTCAGCACTGTGGGGCAAAGAGAGGCTCCATCAAGTGACTACACTCCCTGCAGGACTGAGGTGTGCTGATGTGTTTGATGATGACAGCCAACTCACCCAAGGTCAAAGTGTTTGCCACTACCAAGAAAATAAAGCTGTGTTGGTTCCAGTAATTTGGGGTATAATTACAGAAAAACCAAGGGGTTTCTATGTAATGAACTGCATTTTTTTTTTTAACCAAAATTCCCTTGAATTAAACAGCCCCTAGCAAGTTAATATAGGTTACTTTACAAGGAAGTGCCATGTTTACAGATGGTAGAAAGGCATCCATTTTAGGGGAAACAAAACCTCTAATGGAGATGTTTTGACTTTTGCTCACTGCACCTACTATGTGGAAAAATCTCTGCCAAAACAGGTCAACGTTTGGGTGGTCAGCAGAAGGATGAGATAATGCCAACCTCTATTTTTCCTCACAGAGCATCCTTCTTGCTGCATGGTGATCAGTTAGCCCACATGCTCCTCTCCACAGGAAAGGATCGCTTGAACTTCCCTAGAGCAGTCGCTGGGAAAATACAGAAACATGGGAGAAGAAAATACAAAGACCTCACAAATGCAAAAACCTTTGCCTGCCAAGTGCTAATTGAGAGAACATTCTTGCCAATGAAAGAAGCGCTCTGCATGGAAGAAGCTTCACTTGCATACAGCTAACAGGAAAGTAAACTAATAAGCAGTAGCTTGCACAAGAAACCAGGTGTCTGCGGAGATGGTAGACAACATTTGCAACCAGGTCAGTTTTAAACTACTCCAGACTGCTGGTTTATGGTCACAGGAGGGCAAATTAAGATGGTGCAACAACACATTATTAAATTCAAAATGTTTGAAGAGGGCACCTGATTAAAAAACTTCAGATTTTGCCAAATGTAGCGAGGAAGAGAAAAAAGTACAGTATTACTTTCTGGATTCAACTAAAGACAAAGACCAGGAGAACGATAAAAGGAGCCAACTCTATTCTCAGGGGGGGGAAAAGAATCAATTATTTAGGGGAAGGAGTCATGAAATAAAGGCCTAGGTTTTTTGAAGCAATTAAAGATTTTAGGTACTCCTATTTTACGGCATGAAAATGTATTTCATATGTTTTTAATTCACAAGGCAGAGCTTCCAGAAGACAAGCACATTTCATCATGTTCCTCAGAACGTGGAAACTCTACCTGTCACTAGGCACCCAAGCGCACTAGGTTCTCCGGCACCTATTTTCACTTCCAACCCATGAAGAAATTAGAGCAAACCACTGACTCTTCCCTGATGCCTCACCTTTCTATTTGACTATTTGAAAATGGAAAGGAACAGTAGCCAAGTCAGAACAAGAAGTTTAAGGAAGTTTTAGTAAAGTTTAATAAAAAGTGGCACTTCCAAAGTAAATTCTCAAAAAAATCGTCTGGTTTAAAGATTTAGGCTTAATTCACATAATTCCTTCATTATTTCAGAATGAAAGTTCCCTGGAAAATATAAGAGCATAAATAATCACTGAGTTTACCAGGGACTTTCCAAGGCTCTGTCAATTTTTTGTCTTTGTTGATGAAATACTGGCTTTCCCAAGCTCACTGTTGACAATTCTCCCCCCAGCTTGTCTTTTTTTTCCTTTTTAAAGAGCCTTCAAAGTTTTCTTTTGTCTATAATTAAGAAATTCTACACTATGAGGTACCTCCTTTCATCTTTCTTGGGCTCTGCAAGAAGGCTTCCCCATGAGAAGGGAATCCTTAGCACCGTTTCCTGAATCCCATGAATCCTTAGCACTGTGTCCAGGTAACCCTGGTCTGTGTTTAAGGTCACAGGTGTGAGAGCCACCCTCCACAGCAGCATGCAGAATCCAGCAGCAAGCACTTTTCACCAACTACGAAGCTGAGTCAACCTTTCAATCTCCTCCACTAAAGGACTTTACCCTGAACACTTTTCTGCTCTGCCCTTCCAGTTTGAATCCTCCCGTCTATCTTTCTGTGTCTTTTAGCCTGTGGAACAGCTCATTACACAGGTGTAATGCCTTTCACCTTTATCAAAACTATAAAGATGCCTTCTGGACTTCTTTCCTCCACACCCTTCCAGTAACTTATGAATATAACCTTCTTGCTAGTCATCAGTACTCTTTCTCTGTCCTTTTGCCTTGCTCCCTTCTCTGCTTTACAAGAGAAAAAAATCTATCTCAGAGGGTGGATGGTTTTGTAGTAAAAGACAACCAAAGACATTCCAAGTTACAGTTTTTGGGTTTACTACATACTTTAGTCCTATAAACAACCATGAGAAGGTTGTTCAATCCCCCTGAGGTTAAAGTTCTCTGCCCTCTGGCGGAGGAGCACTGTAACTCAGAAGTGAGATATCTCTTAGTTCCAACCGAGATTTGTCCTCTACACGACTCAATTCTTCACATAAAAGTCCATTTTAATTTCAGTTGTGGTTCCTCGATCACCTGCCCTGTTCAGGACAGAGAATTTAATAACCTGGTACACTGCCAGTTTTTGAAAATGTAACACTGAAAGCAGCCTCAGTGATCGTAACTCCTCACCATACATAGTCTTCATCATTCACTACAACTGAGTTTTGACATCAGAGGTTCTAGCCTGGTTATTCCTTCTTTTGATTGTAGTTAACTAGTTGCAACAAAGCTCAGAGTAATTATGTAAGGCAAAAAAAGTCCCAGTCATGATGAAAAAAAGGTAAATTTAAAATAAGCAAACAGCCCTCTACATTCTCTTTGCCTTTCTCCTTGCCCCAGCATCTCTGAACCCCACTCTTTAGTCCTTCTCAATTTTCTTTATACTTTCAGTTCATTATATTTGCGCTTAGGCAAAGTCAAAAAACTTCCTTTAGGCAGTAACTCTTGCCCAAGAAATTCATGCTCCCTCAACCTAAACATAAAATTCAGACTTCAATTAAACTACCAGGAATTTCATACAGCTGAATATCACTGGCACTTGAACCGTGCTGAATGTTTTCTTGCTTAGTGTTGGACTTCAAAGGGAAGTACAGTTTTACCCTGGAAATCCTCTAAACAGAAATAACTTAAAACTTTTAAGACTATGGAGTACTTTTAATACAGAGGTAAAATACAGCCCTCATTTACAAACAAATCAGAAGTGCAAGTACCACAACAGCTCTTCTAAAAATCTCTTCATTTGATTCACATAAAAAAGGTTATTGCAGTGTCCTATTCCTGTATTTACAACGAAAAGTGCTTTTTAAATGGGGCTAAATTTTTTATGCAAATGCTGTTTTGGTTCCAAGTTGATCCACCGCTACTGGTAACAAATTTAAGCTGTAATGTTAAGAACGTAAACCTGTATTTTTAATAGAAATTGTTTCTATGTGACCTAATTATCCAGGTTACTATCTGAGTCATCTTGTTACTAGGCTGAAAAAAAAACTGCAGAAAAACAAAGCAATACTTTGTGTAACGTTACTGAATCACAAGAAATGAATTATTTTCTGTGGAAAGCAGTTCTTTAAGTATTATAGGATCACACTGCTACAAACAGTACTTTCAAAACATGCATATTTAGATCTTGGACTCATTTTAAGTAGCTTTCATGAAATTTTTCTAACCTTCGTTTTAAAATTAGGTGTGAGAAATTTAATGTATCAGAATGAGCTCAGTTAAAGTTGCCTCAAAATTCTAGGCTGAGGGGTTCTATAATCCAAGTTGAAAGGCACCAGGAAGGATAGTAAGGAGTTTCTCTATCCCTCTGTCAGTCTCCTCAAACTCAAATCCTTGCCAGTTTAGTTTTCTCCATGCCACAGACTCTCTCTGTAAGAGATGGCTGCAGCCTCAAAATGGAGAACCACCACTGCTTAAGTCTCACCTCTCTTTAAAACTCTCTCCAAGAAGGTTTTCCATTCCCCCAAAGCTGGAAACAGACATACAGCCCCTTTTACCATGGTTGTCTTGTTGCAGGTGGGTGCCACCTTACCTCCTCTAACCAAGCTCTTTCCTGCATCTAAGAGGATCTAAGAAATCCCTTACTTGGTGTGGCCTGTCCTCTAAGACATGAAGACTCGGGGTGATAATGGGTCAGTACAGTCTAAACATAGATCAGCCTGCTCTAACAGCTTAATAGCTTGTTACAGGCAGCTGTAGCACTTAATGAGGCAAAGAACAACAACTCGGCTCCTTCGAGGTTCTGCTCCCAACTGCTGCGAGTGGCATTTCTCAGCTTGCTGTAACTCAGAAGTAAAAAAAACCCCAAACTGAAACAACAAAAAACCCCCAAAAACAAACAAACAAACAAACAAAAAAAACAGAAAGAAAGAAAGAGTTGTGATCATCATCATTTTACTACTCATCACTAAGTTCATCTCAGAGCTAATGACAGCATCTGCATACCCGAGATGCAAAGCCTGTGTCTGTCAGGTGATGCTGGCCAGAGATAGCATAAATCAAGTCTACCTACTCACTCACTGAACTGGTATCAGGACAGGCTCTCCAGCAAACTGCTAGAAATGGATGCCACCTCCACCACATCTGATCATCAGTTTAAAGGGAAAACAGGAAAGCTGTTGGACTGGCAGGTCTTTCCTTTTTCCTTGCTGAACTCCAGCACCAGATTACCAGCTTGGCAGATGGTTACAGGTCTTCACCCATTCTCAACCTACGTGTTCCATCAAGCACTGTCAAGGAAGAGCCCTGACACTACACTGCAGCCTCGGGATACATGGTTTGGAAGAACTCAGAAGCTCGACCTTCTTAATTAGTTAATTCCCCAGAAGGAGTTCATTCCACGAACATCTGCTCTTCCAGGGAATGTCAAGCTTTGTTGGAAGAAGCAAAACCAGTAACACATCCACAGTATTCATAGGACTGACATTTTAAAATAAAACTTGCATGACAGTTACTTTAAGGGCCTTCTTCTTTAAGCAACCTTGTCACAACTCATCAGTTTGGGAACCCAGAGGAGAACCACCTACATCGCTGCTACATCAGTACTCTTGATACGTGCCATTTTTAGATTTGACAAATCTGCAGGTTGGTATTTTGCAGAGGAGAAGTAGTAAAGGAGAGGCTACTGCAGGCACACCATCAAAAACAAAAACAAAACAGAAGAAAAGAAAAATGCTAGTACGGCTGGATCATTGCAGATGTTGTGTTCAAATGTCCTTCCGTATTAAAAAGTATGACCATATTTTGGACCTGATAAGAAGTAACCGAAATTGCTACAGTGGTTCCCCTGTGAGCAAAACGAGTCAGGAATAGAAACGTGTGAGCCACTGCCCCAAGTGCTCCAATGGCACTTTGAGGCGCACCAGACTGCGCTGAGCAGCGAAGCATCCCTGAAGCACTATAACTTCAGTTAGAACTTGTAATTCAGAAATCTCCCAGTGACCCCATTACCAGCGTAGCATAGAGAAAACAGGGCTGGTCTTGCTATATGAAGGCAATGACTATTCAGGGAGCTTTAATCAGAAGGAATTTAACTGAACAAACAGCCGTGGCTCCCAGAGAAAGGCTGAGTACTTTTAAAAATTGAAAGTAGCTGAGCGTATGCTCTAGAACAATAAGATAGAATTATTACACTAAAACCCTTTAATTAATGCATGCGACAGAAGCTGTGATTTTTAAACCCTAATCTCCCTGTCATTTCAGTTTTTAAGAAATAGTAAGAAGCACCCATCTGCTCAAGCTGCCATGCGAGGCCCAAAGTTCTGTTCTCACACCAGTTTTGTGCCGGATGTCTCAATAAATTTACTGCTTATTTACATCAGCCAAAATGGAGAAGAAAGCTGCTGATCTCCTAAGTTTGCCCTCCTGCTAAAACAGACAAAATATATTTTGCTGTCACACACAGCATTCTTCCCCTAAAAGCCGGGGTTTGTTTCCCCCTCCCCCAAAAAAGAAAACCCATAGGGCATTTCTAAAACCCTGACAGATGTTTAATTACAGAGGCACTAGCAGGCATTATTTTGAGAAGCTCACGGAACGACTGTATCTGACGACCAAATGGCTAAAGTGTCTGCTGTACCACTAGCGAAGCAAAAACTCTGCTAATCCACATTTTGCTAATTCAAACACCTAATAATTCATATGCAAGCAAAAGGCTGCCAGTAGCACAACACATCTGAATAACCATTTAATAGCAGGAATCTGTGGTGCGATCTCGTGTTACCAGGGGTGTATTAAGAAATAGAGCAAACAGCAGTCAGCGCTATGTTATGAAATATCAAACCGAACTCTTACTCTCAACATCTAAGAACAAAGTATCTTTTGTAACGCAGGTTTCTTCCCCGTCCTGCATTTATTAATTCATTAACTTCATTCATTTAAATAGGTCCTTCAGTCACTGATGTAAATGAACAGGGAACTACAGTACGCCTGTGGGCTGCGTGGTAGGAAGAGAATAGAGATGGCACTGCCTTCTCCACTGTTATTTCCAGCTGTTTCTTACAAATTTTTCACTGATTCCCTGGAAGTTCTCACACGAAGTTCCAATCAAAAAACTTTGTTTTATTCAGACAGAAAATCTCAGTTAGACCTATTAAAAAATAAACAAAACACACAAATCCAGTCACCTGGATCTTTGACTAAAATTTCTTGGCTATGCCTCTGAATGGAGCGGAACCTGCACCTTCTTTGCTTAGTCAAATTCAGTAGTGAATAATCTTCATCCTGTATCCACCCTCAGAGCTGAGTGAGGAGTATGTGCCTTGCTGTGCTGTAGAATTGTATACTGAGCATGCAGCAACGTGAAATATTGTCTTAACAGATTTAAGCATGCCTCAAAGCACATTGTTCTGACAGCGCCTGGGTCTCCGTCATCACTCTCGTAACTATCAATGATTCTGGTTAATTTTACAATCACAAGAGGTACAAGCCTCCATCTGGTTAGTCTACATATTGCTGCAGAGTTGGAGTCACACTGATCAACAAAATATGTTGGCTAGTAATGCTCTGTTAAGGTGGACTGATGAGTGGAGAACAGTCCTACTTTCAGCTACACTAAAGACCCATGGCAAAGGGGTCTTTGCAGAGCACAAGGATTGGTGGTCCCTGGGGAAAGACACCTGACATTCCAGGACTGCTGGGGGAGGCCAGGCAGGCGGATCAGGATTCAGGTGTGCCTGAATTTCAGGTGTGCACGTCTGCTTGGTAACCTAGCACACCAGGTACAGTCTCCTGAATGCCTGCAGTGCAGAAGCAACAGCCTGCCACAGCTCCTTCCCTGGAACGAAGCTGAGGGGAAGAGATTTCCTGGTTTAATGCCTGTGACTGTAGTGACCTTGTGAGCACAGGAGGTAGCGTTTCTAAACACTTTTCGTCCCCTGCTTGCACAAGCCCCAAGTACAACAGCACCCTCATCCACAAGGGAACCGTGGCAGAGCTGCTACTGCAGTAGTGCAAGTCACCACCATCCCTGTCGTCCCTCACCAAGAAGACCTGCTCCAGAGGTCTTACAGGTGTCAACACATGGATCTTCATGACGAGAGAAGCAAGGTGACATCCATGCCAGCAGCCAAAACCAGACACCCATGGGACTGTTAGTACGGATGAAGATACCCTGGCTAGGCTGCTGTTTGTGTTGCTACAGCCC
Source organism: Atrichornis clamosus (assembly GCA_013400975.1). Taxonomy (NCBI): domain Eukaryota; kingdom Metazoa; phylum Chordata; class Aves; order Passeriformes; family Menuridae; genus Atrichornis; species Atrichornis clamosus. The sequence continues at coordinate 61,318 of WBMZ01007808.1, read as the reverse complement.
TTCCTCGACACAAAACCCAGCTGCAAGTCCCACTTGGCTGACATCCTTGCACCTGCACCAGGGGGCCCTTCCACCAGACCCACATGGGTCGGGGGGTAATGCTGCTCTAAGCCTAACACACCTAACACAGACAATTCTGCTGGCAGAGCCAGCAGATGCAGATCCAGATCGGCATCTGGATCTCCTGTGAAAGAGATTTTTTTTGCTTATCTTCCAATTTTGTGTTACTTTTAGATGCTGTCACAAACTAGCACTCCCCTCCATCCCCTTCTGTCTTCCAGCACAGAGGCCAGCGTTGATTTCTCCCAGGTTTGGCTCAATTTTATTCTTACCTTCTAAAAAGGCCCTTTCTATGAACTCCTGGTAAGCAGCATGTTTAAATGTAGAACTTCTTTTCCGCAGATCTTTACCTACAGCTCTTCTCCAACAAAATAGCAAAACACAAATTACTGTGCTTACAAGCAAGGTAGTCCTTAACCAAAAGAAATTAAAAATTCAAAAGCCTTTCCTCATTTTGGACTTCAGAAAACACTTCTCCAGTAGGACCCTGAGTAAACAGATTTAAATGCTCTTAAAACTCCAGCTTATTCTGTAGCACTAAATTTGCATCTGAGGCTCTTCACAGCATAGTATGTGTAATGTGTATGATTATACACTGGAACTCCCTTATGCAGCAGTCAGGAAGCAAAACACCTCAGCCCTTGTATTGTTTCAACCTGCTTTTTGCATTAACCTACCACGCAAACAGAAACAGTCCATGAGCAAAGGCAAGCACTTCTTTCTCTGCTTTTGTTGAGAACTCCCCTTCCACAGCTCTACTCACTTCTACTCATTATCAGCCACAGCACAGAATCCCCCAACCACATTTTATTTCATTCATCTGGTACTATTCTAAATAAGTACAAGAAGCCTGTTGTGATCCCACTGAAATCCCTGATGATACAACTACTAACCTCAAAAGAAAGAGAACTAGTCCAAAGAATATAAATAGATAAAAAGCAGTAAATTCAGAGCCTCTCCTAGCTCTGGACAGCTGGAGTTTTTAAAAACCCAGTGGCTCCATAGCATAAGCAATGAAAAACAGGTTAGAGAACTCAGCAACAGGAATTAATAAAAATGACCAAGGGTCATCTGTAGTCTATCAATCACTATATCGTTTACAGTTCATATTACAGTAGAAAAGTATGAATGTTGTCAGTGTTGTACACTGGCTACTCAGATCTATCATGAATAATTGATAGAGGTCATCCATTTGAGTCCCAGCCTATTAGTCAAAACTCTAAACCTGCTGTTCACCAACAGCAGAGAACTGCAGATGAAGGATAGAGGGGCACTAAAGGGAACTATTTTCAATGATGCAAGCAGTTATAAGGGAATGCAGATGATCTGAAAACAAAAGCTGAATTTTTCTGAGACCCACAACACCACCCCTTGTGAATCAGCAAATCAGCAGTTCATGTGTACCTATTTTGCACAATATATTGTCATGAATAAAATCCATCAGGCAAATCTGAACTTGAGGTTTCAGTGTTAAATCCCTTAGAAGCTTGGTGTTGGATTTGAAGGCTGGGAAGTGCATTTGCCTCTCATTCCCTTAGGTATTTCTCACTGAGCATCTACTATGTGGCACCCTGATAAAGTGACTTTGAACTAAAATCAAAGAATAAAAAAACCTTGCTGTTACTGACCAAAGTTTAGACATTACTTTAAAAATTAGTAAATAATAAATCAGGAATAGCTATATTTATGAATGCACTGGGCGTTTGAGGAACTAAGACTTGCAACATGACCTACACTGTATTAACCCTGACACAGACATTACCCCAGTAACTTACTTCACTTTTATATTAGTTCCAATGGTAGCAAATGGCAGAAATTTGGAGCAAGGTCAATACACCAAATAAGAGTCTACTAACTACAAACAGTCCTACTAACTACTGCCTTGTTTATTTACTTACAATTCACCATGACTGAACTGAAGAATCACCATCTTGGCTCTCTCAGTTCATTCTGCAGGGTGCAAAACAGATCATAATTTCACCTTAGATTTAAGATGGTCAGGCTCATTGAGCTGCCTTTGTATTGTCTATAAGGGCAGAATAATCCTTTACTACAATGACACCTGAGACATGGAATAGGATTGTCTACCAACAGCAGCCCTACTTTTTAATCTTTACAACAGCAGTTCAGCAGTGGCGTTTGAACAAGCCATGGTACAGTTACCTCCATTGACAAGCAACACCTGAAATGCTTTTCTTCTCTCTGAACATCCCAGGAACTAACAAAAATATGAGAACCAGGTAGCCAAAATACAGCTTTCTCTGCAAATTTAGGGATATCAGAGCCTAATTTTAATTCCCTTTGCTGAAATACAAGGCTCTGTCTAGACATCAGTCTTAAGGCACTCTCTTTGCATAGAAGGCAGGTCAGGGTACACTGGAAGCATAAGGATTGTCAAAAAACCTGTTTGGGCTTTGGCAAAGTAGTAGTACATATTCTGTAGATAGTACAGTTCTTAGGCTTCTGTCTAACAGAAGCAAAAAAAAAGCTACAGTATTTTTTACAAACTCAAACTTTCCTTGCTAAAAGCCACCCATTCTCCAACTCAGCCTGTGAGGAAACCAGACTGAAGAAGGCCGTGTTCAAATCTCCACCTTATCCTACCAGGAGATAAATATTGTTTATTTTGACTGAGTTTTGGAGCCTGCATACTTTATACTTCCAGACTCCAAGATCTGCAATACTGGTTTTGTACTCAACTTCTTACAACCTACCACTCGTCTTTTCCACCAACTCAGTGGAGCTGCATTTTGACCAGAAACTAATTAAGGTCCTGCCTGAAGACACCAGTAGCGCCTCTTTTCTCATGCTTCCTGTAAACAGCAAAACCCAGTCCCACTCCTATCTTCACTTTAAAGTATTATTCTCACACCAAGCTCTTGTACAACAGTCTGTGTGTAGTGGTCAGGCTGTAGATACCTTGCGCACGTACAGTCGGTGGTTGCTTTGGAGGGGTCAGAATCTCAGCTGTTCCGCTCCTGAGGCTTACGGATACAGACTTCCAGCCAAGTGGGTTTGAAGTACCATTTTGGAGACAGGGCAGTTTCAAGAGACTGAATAGTTTCCACTAAGAAATTTACAGCTGAATTGGTCAAGCCATTGGTATTGCGGCAGGGTGAGGTGAAAACAAAACAAAGAGGGAAACAGATTGGATAGCACATAAGTAATTTGTCACTAACTTAAGTCTGTTGCTTCCACATAATTCCTCACCTAGTTAAAAAGTCAAAAGGCCTGTGTGATACTTGACATGGATAGGCAAATACAAGCAGCAACATTTAGTAAATCAGTTATGAAGATTAGCTTTGCTTTACAACATCTGAGCAAAACACAAAGTATTAAGCTCAAACAAACTTCATAATGTAGGAAAATAACTAACTGCACTTTAAAGAAAGCCTAGTAAAATTACTAGCCCATTAGAAGAGAGTAATTTATTAATATGTGATGATCATATATTTCTGTTCTTTTTAGTTAGGCTTGAAGCTGAAACATGAGCCTTATATGGAATGAAACTTTGATGACATTTATTTGGGAAAGCTTTTCCAGCCTTTTTGTTTCACACAAATGATTTGAATGTTTGAGGTATTGAAATAATTTCATATCTAGGTATTAATAAAGAGATCTTTCATACTTTTATTAAGCTCTTAGTGAAAATGAAGTTGGTAGCTTATAAGCAATTCAAAAATAATATATATACAAGCAGGCAGCCATTTTCACAGTCTGGCAAGTAACAGATTTCCATAAATAACAAAGAATACAGGGTCATGATATCAGCTGTTCAGAAATTTTTAAAAGTCAGATTGCTTCTATTTTTGCAGTAACTATTTGCTGGATTATTTTTATTTATGGTTTGAAACTGAATTTAGAAATGTTTTCCCTGAACTTTAAACACTATGATCCTGACTGAGTGGCTTTCTGCTGTTTTCTCACTCTACTGCCATGTATGTGTGTCCACACTGAGGGCAGGGGATGACACTGGCCCACAAGCTGGGCTGCAAAGGTCTGTGAACATATGAATATGTTCCTCATGCATTTGTATGCCCAGATTGCACAAACATTGGGTTATCTGCTCACATACGTGGTCAGCTGCCCTGTTACCTTTAGCATTAATTGCATTGTACATCAGCTTTAGGTAATTAGACACAGCTGTGTATTTGAAAATGGTAACAAGCAGTGGGAAATCCTGCTGGAAGATTTTGGTCATTAACACTCACAATTCTCAGATAAACCATTATCTACTCCTTAATTCGTTGTTTTGATCCCTGTTTAAAATTTTCTTTTACTTTTTTCTCGGGGACTTTGCCAGGCTTTCCACTTGAAAATGATTCTGTGACATCGTCCCTCTGCCTCTAATAGAAAAAAATCACATATATAATTCTGTGAAAATGGAAGCTGTGTCCTTAAAAGAACCAAGGAAAAGAAAAAAGTATTATTTTTGACCAACAGAACTGATGGACATGATGGGATCACTCTTCCTTTTTTTCTTTTAAATGACATATGAAATAATGCATTTCACATACTTCTTCTTCCCCAGGAAAGCTGACAATTTTTCTAATAAGAGACAGGAAGCTCCACTTCTGGGAAAAAAACCCTAAAAACAAACAACACCAAAATTGTCTCCGACCTGCTCAATTAATTTTCTTCCACAAAAAGAGGTTACAAGACATGTCAGCTTAGAAGCTGATATTGACAATCTCATTACCTTGTGATTCAAGTAAGAAAAACAAACAAACAAACAAACAAAAAGCTACAGTTATTCACCAAAAAGACAAGATTACTGTTGTTACTGCTCATCTGAAAATATAAAGTTTAGTCTCCAACATCTTTAAAGAATGCCTTGTTTAATTTTGTTGTATTGAGGGGGTGCAAATAGGGAAAAGATTACACTGGTCATTGTGAAAGCATGAAAACTCAACGGGCACTCAGGCATATACAGAAATAAATACAGCAAAAATAAATAAAGCAGAGTAAAATTAAACTGGTTCATCCAGTCTGACTCCGAATCTGGCATCCCAGAACCAGAGTACAGTATTAGTTTAAGAGAATAATCAAGCAATTTCTTCTTTGATTTCAGGAGTCTAGACAGAAGAAGGAGAAGACTGTGTGAGAAGAGCCGTGATAACATGGTAACCCCAGAAATTAGAGAAGTGTATATTGCTTTAATTTTGATTCATGAGTGAAGATTTTTTCTTCCTTTTTTTCCCTAACTGCCACTAACTGTATTTCTGGTGTTCTGCTTCAAGGGAGCACCAAGCTACTAGGGGATTTCCTAAGTGGGATTACCCATGTTTCTTCAGTTCCTGCTGGCTGCTTACAGTTGCACCTGTGACAACTTAACCGAGTTGGCTGTCAACGACCTGCAACCAAACATAAGGATTTAAGCTCTCAGAAGCAAAGCACATGAATGAAATGTAACCTCAGGGTGGGATTTCTTCATTTGGCTGAATTCGGTACGGACTTCCAAGTCCTAAGAAACTACAGAAAATCTAAGCTAGCCTAAGAACTTCCGCCTTTTTGTCAAGAGTCTTGTTTTTCCATTCAGCTTTTGCTGAGGTATAGTGCAGAATATAATTAACTCCTGAGTAAGGGAAGAATGGGAAAATGATTTTCCTTCTCTTCTCAGGAAAAGCTTTTTGGAGTGGGAGGGTGGGGGTCAAAACAGAACAGTACCACAGCTTAAAGTAAAGAGAGGCATAATTAAGCTTTCATACAACATCTGTATCGCATTTACACATGTGCTCACTTCCAGGGAAGCGACAGACATCAAAACTAATGGAGAACATCCCAAGTATCCAAATGCAGGAAGAATGCTGCAGCTTTCCCAGTTGTGCTCTTGGGACTGTAAAACAAGAGATTGGCAAAGGAGCCTATTTTTTATTGGTTTTACTATTGGTTCTGGCCAGGTAGTGTTACAAAGTTCTTCAACAGAGTTATCCTACTGCACTGTGAGAATCATGTACACCGAGACTACTGGAAAACAATGGCTGCAGAATACGCCTCATCGTCCTCTGGTTGTTATGCACAGTAATTGGTTCCAGGGTCAACACTGTGATGCTACAACAAAGGGCTGTAGTTTAAGGGTAAAGAATAAACAGCAGGAGTTAATGGAAGTTCTGTTAATACATAAATGCCCCCCAAAATGAAAGAAAGGCAGAAAATAAAATATTCTTTATAAACAAAACTGATTATGAATCCAACATGCAACCTTAGCTCTCAACAAGCTGCTAATTTCATGAAAGAAAAGAAACATAGCAAGTACTTTCAAGTCACTGTAACAAGAAAGCAACACATTAAGATTTTGAAACTAGTTTGACAAACACTGTGCTTGCCATGGGTGCCAATTTATTTGTGTGAAAAACACAGGCAAAGAAAGGTGTCTGAAATTACAGTATTATCCACTAAATATCATTATTAGGGTATAGGCAACTTTGTTCAAAACACCATGTGTGATTGCTCCACTGAATCTAAACATCTGGGGCAAGTTATCCATCTGGCTTTACTGCCTTTGAAATGACATGCTACGTTTAAGCTAAGAGGTCCAGTCCCACCAGTTTTAAATAGTCATGTTTTCACAGTCCAGCACTTTATCATTCTGAATCTTCCCATTCAATGACACTTTTGATAAAAATATATTTAATCCTTTACCCCCCACACCAGAAAGTGAAACAGATACAGACTTACAAATGTTTTCTTTCTAAGTATTTCTCCAAACATAACAATTATCTCCTGACACGCAAGCGCTCAGATGAAAAGGTACAAAAGAACACAGTCATCCTTGTGATTTGCCAGGTGAAGCACTAAAACATGTAACTATCAAAATGGAATCCCTCATTTGTATGTTTCACTGTTATCACTTCTTCCCTTTTCTGTTTCCACTGTTCTCAGGACCTGAAAGAAACTTTTATCTGCTTTTCTTTCACCTGCTTTGCTGCCGTGCACGGCTTCAGGCGCTGGGACTGCTCATGCAGGGTTGTGGCAGGGGCTCTGTGTGACCTCCTTCTCCAATTCACTCCCACACCCTAACGTGAACAGGGTGACACTAAGCTACAGTACCTTCTTCCTTGTGCTCCACTTTCTCTCCATGGTCACTCATTTCCTCTCTTTAAACATATCTCAGTTCCCAAGTGCCAGCTGTGCCAATGTAGGATGAGTCTCCACAAGTGTGCCAACCACCCTGGCACGTGCTGCTCCAGGTCTTGGCTATCCCTGTGGTCCTTCTCCCATTAGTAAGCCAGTGCCATGATATCACTTATGCAAACACAGAGTGCTTTTACCTCCAGCTTACTTCCTTGAGCCATTGATTCAGCTTTTTCCCAAGGCTGCTCCTAAGACTCCCATTTGCTACCACTCCTACATAAACCACCTATGGTTTGCAGCTGACAAGAGCCTGAATCCAGACCAGTCCCTCCAAGACAAACTCTTCTATCACTTCCTTCAGTTCACAAACACATGATGGTCACAATGAGCTGCATCAAAGAGAAATACCCTCAGTCAGGTCCCATCCATCACCCAGCTCTCAGCAGCACTAGCCTGTGTGCCCCGTTCGCCCACAGCAACACTTAGAGACATTGTGAAATTGCACTTTGACTCACTCTCAATTCATACCCTCAGCAAAAGAAATACAGATTGGTTATCTTACAGTGTATATGCTGTGACACACTTTTGATACCACACATCAGATCAAACATGCTCATGTTAAAAAGCAAATTCACAGATAGTGCAATTACTGCTGAAAACCACACTTCTGGTTTGTGCTTTTGCATAGACCCCACACCCCACTACAACAGGGATCTCTGGAGGGCTGTCAGCAGCAGGAATCTGCTTGGAATTATCAATGAGCTTCCAGAAGAAGCTGTTTACATCATTTGGATGCACCCCTAATAGTAACACATCAGCCCTTTCCCATTTAGATCTATTTATCTATACTTATCTATACTTACATAAACTCACACATTTTCTGAATTTTTGCCTTGTCTTTCTCAAGCCTTTTTCTGCTTGACAGACTTCTTAATTACATTACAGTTTTGGCCCATTCCAACCTTCACCTCCCTAGGTATCGTGTTTCTTTCCTTTTGGCTTCTAAAGGCCTCAAAGAAAGTTGCAAAACTGGAATTTGAGTACATACATTATGAAGAGTACTTTCCATGATGCCTTGGTTGAGCGAAATCAGTATTTCAACTTACTGAATATATTCTGAGAGTATTTCTTTCTTTTTTTTAAACAAAATCTTGCTCTAATATAATTGATCAAGAAAGGCCAGCATAGTAGAAAATCTTATTAGGCACATAAAAATTTCATTATGCATTAATAACATTTCATTTCCATTATGAGCCTTGGTATTAGACACTTGCATGCTGATAACACCAAAGATAAAAAACCCTAATAATGTAACTTGTAAAATAAAGTGATTATGTGTGAATTGTAACTAATGTGTCGTATCTGTGTGTGTAAGCTAATAAAAGAACAACACTCCCTATTTCCACACAAGTAACAGCTCACTGAGGCTTCCTTGTCAAATATATTTAGCACTACAGTAGCAAGTAAGTGATCCTCACTTATGTGCACCCATTTTGTTGTCCCAGAACAATCCAAGTAAAGATTAATTTTTTCCTGCTACAACTTTACTTGTCATTCTGTGTTTGGCTATTTTTTAAGGCTTCTCCAGGCTTCAACAGTACTTAAGGTTAAGACGTTTCTGGGAAATTGCTGTGCATGTGGATACAGACATATGCAAGGACAAAAAACTTCTGCAAAGTATTATACAGGGTTTAGGATTAATATGTTCCATGTGCAGTGTAAGCTGTACTTCCTGAACTCTCTTTAAAGGGAAGAGACAGATCTGTTTGCTTCATTATCTAGTAAAAAAAGGGCTTTACTACCTACAGAATAAAGGCTAAATCACAGAAAACTGAATGTACCTTCAGTTCAATAGTGCTGCACACCTACCAAAACATGCAAAAGGCAACAACGAAATGCAGCATCTGCTCCACCATCACGGGGTACAGCAGGCATGGGAAGAAATGAAGTCTTTTATATCCCATTATCATCCCAAGTCATTGCATTCCGTCTTTCACCATCATGACACTGGTGTGCAACCTCTACTGTTGAAATACCCAGAAATGTTTCACAGGAGGAGAGAGGTGAGAGGAGGAAAAAAAAAAAAAAAAGCCCTTTAGACCTGAGGTTCACATTTCCGAAAGAACCCATATATTTCCCTTGTGGTTATGTTTTTTAGACCCCCTCCAAATATTTAGGTTTTGCTGACAACAGCTTGCCTCAAATGCTATTTAAGTAGTAAGACATCACAAGACATATGCTATCCTAAGATAACACACACCTCTGAAATGCTGTTAGGTGCAGCTGATGCCTTCAACTTCCTGATGAATTTGTTATCTCAAAGAAACACAAGGTTTGGGAGTGCCTTACATTACAAACTAAACACAAATTTAGTCTTTAAATAAATAAATAAGTAAAATTTGTGATTTTGCATCCTTTAAGAAAAAAACAAAGACATCTGACTTGGAGTAAACCCTAACTTCTGGCTCCTAAGCAAGATTAAACTTTTAGATTTATACATGTGATATGACAAAAACAATCATTTTAATGGCTATTTATTTTTCTGTTATTTGAAGTAAAAGAGATAATGAAGTAATAGCTGAGGTTTGAGATTAACATCTTGGAAAACGAAGTTCTAAAAGTAGGAGGGCAAACCTTCCCCCATGGGTCCTGTACAAGGATGAGTATCTCATGCTCTAAATCCATGTTAAGTAAGCACCCGTATCAAAGTTAAAATAATCATTGAGAGAGTACTTTTGTCTTTCACATGGACACTTTCTCAATAGAGATTCTGCACTTTAAAAGGATGAAGGGTTGGATTTTTGCCCTCAGCACCACTAAAGCGTAACCGAGTCCATTAACAGAGTATCCACAAAAGACAATTCTGAGACTTGCTCCTCCCCTAGTCTTATCCCCTGTAAAGTTTGCATGCTACGGTACATTTCAGGATATGCAATTTACACTGGCATTGATTACAGACAAGAAAGATTTCTCTATTCTTCTCTAACCTCAAACCACTAGGTGCCAAGTGGTTCAACAAAGCAGTTAACAATGATTCCAATCTGACTGCTCGTATGCTTAAAATCAAGCCAGCAGTTGTAAGTTTTGCTGTATCAGGGCCAAAGTATTCTGCAATTTTCCAGTTCAAATCCATGCTGTCTATAAACAAGAAAAACAAATTCACCATGAAAGTAAGTTCCCTACACATTTAAAAATTCATTCAGGGCATTGAAAATAATGTCGAGATGTCAGTCACAAAATACGGGGCAGTAGCAATCACATACCAAGTACAAGGGTGCAAGTCTCATTCAAGGCCTAAGGAACTGAAAATCATAATGAAAAACTAAAAGCTTTCCTCCACAGTTTCAATAAAATTCACTATATGCTTTTCATCTCCCTAAAAATACAGGCTTGCTGCTGATAAATCTTGTATGAAAGCAAAAGAAAACTGAGAATAAGAAAAAAGTTATCGATGCTCCCATTGTAAAGTGTTCCCTTAACTGCAGCTAAGTAGCTCTTGACTTTTACTGGTAGTACTGGTACCACAGTCAGGCCCACTCACAGTAAAGCAATCCAGTGCTTGAATGAGACTACTGGGTTAAAAAGTAATAAAGTGAAGTCAAGTGAGACCTAGTAAAACTTGTATTTGTAAAACGCACCTGCAGAAAACAAATTATCTACCAATGCTAGGCCAAACCACACATTACTTTTATACCCTGTGCAGCCCTGGGACTCCCCCACATTTCAGCTCCTGCAGAATTCAGCCCACCCCATCCACTGAGAGCATCTACTGCCAAACCTAATGCATTAAAAAAAGAAAACCTGACTCTCGGTTTAAGACTGATCAAGGGCAAACTGTGAACCATAATGCTAAGAACAGCAAAAAGATTTAACATTAAAGACATCTATACAAGCCCCTCGTTAGCAGTCATTTACAGATCAGTAGAATTCCACAGTCATGGAGCTACCGAAACATTTGGGAATCAGATTAAAAACACTACCATTGCAATTTTCATTGCCTCAATCTTGTTTTACTAGCTGGGGGGAAGGGAGTCCTCATTGATCAGAAACTGCTTGAAAATAAACTCACTACACAATGTGATCTTATGACTATAAATGTCACAACGTAGTATTTCACATGCTATAGTTTGATGTAATAGAAACATCCAGTACTAAGAATTACCAAAGATGCTAAACTGACTTTTACAAGGCAGCAAGGCCAGGGTAGGTGTCAAGAAGTGAGGATTTCGTCAAAGCTGAGTTTCTATGCAGCTGGATTTCCAAGTGCACAACCCTATATGCAGACATTTACAGTATTTGCTGAAGAAGAGCTAAAAGCCTACTATGAAAACTGGAACCCTTGTGCAACTGACTTAAACATAAATGGGTATTTTTGAAAGCACAAACTGAAACTAAGATGGCTAATAGCTTTCCACACCCTTGGAAATCGACTCAAGCAATCCTTGAGGCAGCTCTTGCAGCATTTCCAAAAACTGTGGAAGTAGCAGTATGAAAAAATAATCTTGGGCAACTTACGTAAGCTTCAGGGCAAAGCTTATCCTACTATCACCTACCCTTAAGAAACCACACTTGCTTCCTTGCTTCCTAACAGGTAAAATAAAGGCTGGGTAAACCTATCTCTCTCTTAGCATCTTGTACAAATTTTCTTCCAAGCTGAGCTGTGTTTTGGTTGCTAGTATCACAGAACTAAAGCTACAATAAACTGCCTAAATAATACTTCTGTCTAACTGTGTCTCTTGTTATTGTGTATGGTAACCTGCAAAAAAAGGAACATTAACAGTTAAAACTAAATACAGTAGAAGTATCTTTGACATGCACAAAGTTCTTCTGTACTTAAACAACATCCTCACTGAAATGTTTACAAGGAATAAAACCAGTGAAACAGTTGGACTAGTATCTCCAAAATGCTGCACAAGAAGTTGTCTCTGAGCAACAATAAAGGCAATATGTCATGAGAAGTCATTAATCTACTGAAGTACCCCAAGCTCAGCCAGCAATCCTTAGTTCTGACTTGAGCTGGCTGTGTATTATCTGTTCCTCATCACCCTGCCCCATTTCAAGAGGAACTTGAATTGCTGTTTAACACTCTTGCTGGCCACCCACATTACATGAGACTGAATAAAACAGGACATAGTAATGCAGAGCAAAGCATGGTAATCAGGAACACAGTGGAATTTACCCAAGATGCCTACAGGGCAATTGTTAAATGTTCCTTAGTTGGTATGATGTCAGGTTAATGCAGAGCACTGAAGGGTACAAACTGCATTATCCCAAAGCACTGCTGCCCTGTCTCAGTCAAACACTTTTTGCATGAGTTTCTTGAAGCACAGCTCTCATCATCTCAAATACATCTCATCATCTAAAATACAGAAGGGGCAACCAACTTCATGTGTTTGAGGTACACCTGCCAAGGGAGGTTTTAACCACACTTCTCAATGTCCTATGGCTTGTCTCTCTTCCTCTCCTCTCAACAGACTCTGGAGCAATTCCGGCTGCCAGAATGTCTCCTGTTTTCCATTTTCTTGGGACAATCAGCATAGTTTCTATTTTGTTCCGTCTGCTCAGCAGTTCTTCCTTTTTATATCAACCCACAGCTAAAGAGAAATAAAAGCAAAAACTATTGCTGATGGCAGCACCACAGGAATATATATGCTCACACATCTGCAATCCTGAGGAGCGTACAAGAGTCCAAAGGTGAGTAAAAAGGTAATGAAGTGCTGCTGTGGAGACACACACAGGCCTGTACTGGTCAAAAAAGATGGTTCAACCTACAGTGCTTTAGAGAGAAACCTCAGACCATGACAAAGTACCACACCACATGTGGCTTTGATAAAGTGCATCAGGATTGGACTACGTACATTACAGAAAGGCAGATATAAAAGAGAAACTTCTAAATGGTATTATTAGATGTGTTCAAACTAGGTAACAAACTAGGTAAATGATATAGTTCAAATTTGCTTTAAGGAACAGCTGCACTCTGCAAAGTCCCAAACTACATCTAATGGATCTTACCACCAGCACAGGGTCCTTAGCTCTGCCCGACTTCTCCCATGATCTGAATTACCAATTTGTTTTATTTTGAAGTCCCAGAGTTTCGATAATCTCACTAGGGTTAAGAATCAAAACAATTCATTTGAGTTGTAAAGTTGAGGGGGTTTTATATTCCAACAAGCACCCCTCAGCAATGACAAAATTAACTGGTGAAAGTGTAATCACAGCATAATACTCTTATCTTTGCAGTTCTGAGACACTGTTCCTTCTTGAAACTACCTTATTTCTTGGAAGCCTGGGGCAATAGTTACCAATTGTTCAGCACTGAAACATTCTCCAGTTTGTTATATGCTCCTTCAGCAAACTAAATATGCTAAATAACTTAAACATACTTAAGCCTGTACATATAGAATAAGATATCATTTGGTGTAAAATGTCCCAAGAGCACTGCCTTCAGCAGCATGATACTCTGTGATTTACAGTAAGTGCAAGTCTGGCATGAGAAGCATCTGAAGTGTAATAATTCAAGATATGTAGTAAAAATGTTTGATTTTTAAATAGTGGAGAGACCTCCCCTTGCACACAGAGAAACATTTTTTCATATAAGAACAATGAAGTCCTGGTACTGGATATTGGCAGCTGTTCCATGCACTCATGTTAGCAACCGAAAACATCTACTAGGACTATCTTTCTCTGTTCTCTGGAATTACTGTACATTTTAATTTTTCTAATTTCACTTGCTTAGCTGTTTTATTCTTACTGTTCCTTTCCTCCTCAAAATTACAGCATTGCCAATTTACTCAAAGCAGCTCTAGACAATTTTTACTTTGGAATTATTTTTACATCAAAAGACTTTTGAAATTAGGAACTTTTCATTAAAGTTCCAGCTCTTGGATTTGTTATGATTTCTATCTGAGCAAAACGAAGTCCAAATTTATGCTTCACATATCTCCCCTACTCTTCTTCCATAGACCTTACAAATGTTGCTATGTTTCTATTCAAGCATTCCAATTTACATTTAGGCTTTTCTTGTAACATGCCTCGGATAAATGGTTTATGTTGCATCCCCAAGTCTGCACAACCTGTAAGCAATTCAAAAGCAGCTGTCTCTTCAGTTTACTAATAAAGATACTAAATGAGAAATCTTAGAAAATGCTTTTCTAAGAGTTGTAGAAATGTAACAAACACCAAGAAAGAGGTCCAGACCTTCTGGTTTTCACACGGAAGTTCTCGTGGAGTTAGCCACCTCTGAGCACAGCGCATCATGAGACTTTATATTTTCGGTGCAAGCCACCCAGCATGCCGGCACTGCCTTGGAGGGTTTGAACCCCAACACCATTTCCACAGCTTTCTTCAGCCCGCCAAACTCTTTGAAATCGCATCACACGGCACAGTTCCCTTCACCAAGGTCCTGCTTCTCTCCGCCTTCCCCCTTCCCCCTTCTCTCCACCTTGCACCTTATTCCCATCTCATCTTGCCCCTTCACGGCGCTCATGTTCTGAGCAAGTCCTCCCACCGTGCCACCAGTGATTTCTAACATAAACCAAGCACAGCCATACACCACTGTTCTGTATTCACTGTTTGCACCTTTTTTATATTCTGCACAGTCTAGGAACTTTTGTCCACCTCACCTAGTCAGGCCATGACCCTCTTGGACTCAAAACAGTGTTTGCAGAGGGCCCAGCACCACAGTCCTCATTCACAGCCAGCCCCTTCCTGCATCAGGCAGTGTAGTAAAAACAGCATGTATGCAACATGAGGGAATCAGACTCTCATTGAAGCACTTCAAAAGGGGATAAAAGGCAAAGAGAAGGGAGAGAGGAGGCAGGAGATAAAGAAAATGGAGAAGATGGTTTGCACTGGAAGCAGCATTCTGAGGTGCTACATCCTCTCCTTTCCGTGTTGTCCTTCCCTGACATAGTCAGGCTAGAAGCAGTGTTCCTCTCCTTTACTCCTATATAACACTCCTTTTCTTTTTTCCCCCTCCTGGATTACTTTTAACATTTACTTCCACCCCAGTCTGACACTTACATGCAAGAAGAAGTACCACCTTTATGGCACACCCTTACTGGACTATCACAGGTCTGTGCTTTTACTACGTTTGCCAAGAACCAAGAGGTATTTAAATTCTTTTCACTTCTTTTCTCCATCTCCCCACCTGTCAACAGCAGTCACAGCCTCAAAAACTATACTCCCTTTTTCATTTCAGCACTGAAATAGTTCATAGAGCCTAATGTAACAAACTCAAACACCTTCACTACTAAACACACTATGGCAATGAAGGGGCTCATGCCTTAAAAATACTAACCACTAAATTACTATAACAAACCCAAAACTACATTTTAGCTGAGAATCTTAAAGATTATAAAAACAGTCTTTTCCCTTCATTTTTATCAACACATGCATAATCCCTCTCTACTCTCTCAGTCTCTGGGGTTCTTTTCAGGGAAAAATGAAAATCACAAAAAACCCAACCAAAAACCTCAAGTTGGGAAATAGCTGAGCAACAGCCTAGAGATGATTCAAACAGCTTTGGATGCAACTCAGTGAACATTCATGTACAGTTTGTAGTGGCTTGAATGATAAATAAAAATGAAGACTCATCTGGAGCAGGAATACCTCAAAAATACTCAAAGTCTGGTCTCAACAAAGCAAATGTGCTCTGGGCCACCTCTTCCCACATGGCTGTCATGTAGAGCACAAATACTTCATGCATGATCTTTGCATGACAGGGATCACAGAGTACACTATGTGTAACTCTACAAAACTCATTTTTACCCTCCTTCCAACCAGATGAAGTACACTTTGTGGTCAGCTAGCTCACCCCCTGGCAGATGATAAACTGGGTTTGCAACACTACACCCCTGTGCCTGAGAAATCATGATGTTACTCAACAAAGGCAGCAGAGACAAATGTGTTAAGAAGTGCCTACCCTGGAGGCTGTCAACCCCAGTTCTTGCTCTTCTCCCAGTGAGCCCTATCAGCACTTCCCAGCTCCTGTCACCCTCAGCCCCAACACCTGCTGGCCCTAAGTGACCACAGAGGTGCACTGCCAGCCTCCCTGTTGCAAGACACTGTGCGTCAACAGCACTGCTCAGATCATTAAGAATTAAACGCACAAAGAAATACTTTCAGCTGAGTCAAGGCCACAACATTCAATACTTGGCAGTCTCAAGGCCCTTTTCTGACACAGGATAACATAGTAATGCGTCAAAGGGGGAAAGAAAGAGTAAAGATAGGAAACTTAAAAAAAAACCCCAACAGATATCGTATAACTTTATGAGTAGCACAAGATTTTCCTGATTACAGCCTGAGCAAAAATAATACTGAAGAAATAATTTCAGGAACAGGAACCGAGAGCCCTGCTTGCCGGCCTCCACTGGGGAGGAAGCCTGTCCATGGGGCTGGCGCACTGTTCTTGATGGAAAAACTTCACCTGTAAGAGTAACTAAAAAAAGCTGTAGCAAAGGATAGCAAACTACGGCAGTTCTAGGACAAAATGTGCTTCAAGGCTATACCAGAACACTTGATTTTTGCAGGCACATACGTGAGGGCAGAATTTGGCCTATATTCTGAACACCTTAAGTTACTGTTCATAGGGAAGAGAAAGAAAGCCTTCTGAGTTACAGCAGCAATCTGCAGAGGAGTAAAATTAATCCTACGGCTTGCTGGACAGAAGGACCCCAGTTCCTTCCAACACAATGTAAGGGCAGTGCCAATAAATCTGCATACCAAAAAGAGACAATTGAGAAATTTTAGTCCTGAACACTGACCTATGAAAAATCCTTTTAAAAAGTAACAAAACGAACAAGCAATAAACTCTAAACTTTCTCTCAAATTCAAAAAAACCCGTGTCACTTGTAAAAAATGTTTACTTCATTGAGACAGTGATTTCAGTTAAATAATCTCTATCAATAGGCAACATTCCTCTTGCATTAAAACATTTCTTATTAGCCAATTAACTACTTGATTAGCTCTTCAGCTGTGATGTTAACAAATATAAAATGCAGAAGCTACCCTCCCAGCCCATCACTGCAAATACAATCCTGTGCCTTTATTCAGTACCATCAGTTTGCTGCTTCTTTACAGTTAAAGAAAACAAGAACCAACTTGGTACCCAGAGATGCAAGTTTCCAGTTGTTGGCTCGTGGCATCAGTTAAGCCAGTAACTTTAATTCTGTGAGAGGAAACTGCTGTGTGACTCTAACTCTCCCCTTTCACTCCTGCAACAAGGACTCAAAGCTTGAGTTGACGCAAGAAGCAGGGCAGGCAAAGATATGAGACAACTCCGCTTGTTAGAAATGAAGTCCTTAATATGGAGAGCGTCTAAGAACAGTTTTCTTATTTGAACATCATGTGAAAAAGTGTTGCAGTGTTTTCAGCCTGTCTCCAGAGAGACGGGTTTTCATCACAGCAGTTTTGATAAGGGCACTGTATATTACACTGGTAAAACATGGCAGCCTCATTTAACTCTAGACAAAGCTGCAGTTTTATCACAGCAGCTTGTGTCAGCTGTACCAAAGTGTCTCAGGTGGGAGCTGATGGACTTTCACACAAAGTAGGCATGCTCCCATAAAGAACTTTGCTTAAGTGTTGAAGAATCCAACAGCAGACGGGAAAGGCTAATTTTCAGTCTTTTAAATGGGCAAATAATCATACTGAAAATATTTAAGTCAACTTGTCACTAGACTTTTTGGAATTGTTTTTATGGAAAGGCAAAAAAGCATTAAAAAAACCTGGAGTTTTTGGATTAATTTTAATATATCCCATATTGCTTCAAAAATTTATGAAAAACATGTAACAACACACAATTCTGGAAAATGTTGTTTTGTTGCTGTGGGGTCTGAAGCCAGAAGAAAGGGCAGCATTATATAATATCCTGAAAGAACAAGGTAATTGAATGAACCCACCCTCTTCCACAATGGTGCAGATTACTTCATCCACGATGGTCTTGAAAATGAGTTTAACTCTATAGATAACTATGTTCTTCACAACAAAAGGAATGAAAATGAGAGGGAAGTGTTTTTGTTTGCCAAACGGAAAACAAACAAAAACCAGCAGAAGGGCTAGTAAGGAAAGAATGGTTAATCTCACATTTCTAAAAGGGTATTATAAACAAAGCATGGTGAACAACAAAAATAAAGGATTAAAAAAAAAAGAAGATACGAAAGTGCTTAATGGTGTTCTTTTAAATATTTACTTTGCTGCTATTTGGAGAATAATTTGTTCCATTTAGTAGCATTGGGCTCAAAGGACTGCTTTAATCCAGAGAGATTAATTATAGCCTTTGGAGTTACAAACACAATTTGGGAAGTGAAGCGGAGAAGAGGAGAGAGACTCCTCTCACGCTGGCGATTAACAAGTTTATGCATTTTGGGGCTACGCTACACAGGCTGTGATCCTGCTACACCTGAACACTGCAGGCAGAACATTGCACAGGACACCCGTGAATTGTGGAAAAACAGCCCCCAACATATCCAGGGAAGACACTACCCTACCCTGCAGTGTTGCTATATGCAGCTAAGATACTTCTCGGGTGTCCTTCACCAAAATACAAGTTCATCGGCACATTATGAAGATAGCATTTGATCTTGCTTTTATTACCTGCACCAGAAACGAGTTGCCACACTGAGACAAGCAGCAGGCACAGGACCCTATCCACACTACCTTTAAACCTCTCACATGCTTGCACGTATTTCTTCCTCTGGTCATCACTGTGTCCCACACCAGGAGACACAGGGACCAGCAACAATTAGCAGGGAAAGGCTGGGAGCCATCTTACCTAGCAAGGGGTTGGCGGCTCCCTCCTCCGAGCTCTCCTCAGCCCCCTCCTCTCCCAAGCCAGAGGTGGCCGAGTCCTCCGGGGCAGATGCGGAGCCGGGGGTGCTGGGCCCACTGACAGACCCCGAGTCACCTTCCTCACTGCTGGAGCCGTAGCGGTCAGGCTGGGCGGCTGTCCCGCCCTCACTGCAGCTCCTCCGCTCCTTGCGGTGCACCCGGGAGTGCAGCACCATTTGGTGGTAGGTGCGGAAGATCTTCCCGCACTCAAAGCACTCGGTGGATTTGTTCTGGGTGGCCCGCCGGCTCTGCCGCGAGGCAGGGCGGTAGTCCAGATCCCCCTGGGCAAGAGGGCAGCTCTCCCCCACTGGGATGCTGCCAGTTTTCTCCAGGCGCCCACTGGTGCAGCTCTTCTTCTTGGGGTTGCTCGGTGAGTCCTGGTCTCGCTTGCGCTTCTCCTGGTTGACAAGGATATACTCCCTCTTATCCTTGTCGTAAGTCACGTCCGCATCTGCCAGGGCCTCGTCCCATCCCACATACTTCACATACTCTGAAGGCTCTACTACTTTTCCTTTGGTGGCCAGCTGCCAAGCTTGGTAGCTACTGACCGGATCCAGCTCGGCTACTCTTTTCCCAGGCTGTCCTCTTGTAACTCTATCCAGCCCTACAGATGGCCGTAGATTGAGACACTGCAAGAAAAACTGCTTGGTTACCGAGGAGCTCAGGCTCCCATCAGTCAAGTCCTCGGCTTTATCCCTGGTGCTGCCCGGCTGCACCCGGTAGTGAACAGCATTATGCACTTTCAGGCTTTCCATATTTGTAAACAGATTTCCACACTTGGTGCAAACTTCATACAGAGATAGGCCTGTCACAATTGTCTCCTCTTGTATCACGTCATTGATAGTGGCTATGAGCTCCAAATCGTTTTTTGGTTTGTTTTTGCTCCCGGACCTGGGGCCATGCGACTTCATATGGTTTTTGAGAAACCAGGGCTCTTTGAATCTCCTGCCACAAATATGGCACCCGTGATCAAATGAGCCCCTGTGCTTTTTCATGTGAGCTTTCAGGAACCAGGTTTGACTAAAGGTCTGACCACAGACTTCACATGGGAACTCACCCGCATTCAGCTCGCTCTTGCAGTTCTCAGTATAAGCCTCCCCATTGGGAACCTGAGCTGTTATATGGTCTTTCTCTATGTGGTTTAACAGTGTCTCCTCCCTCAGGGTCATGTAGCTGCACAACCTGCACTTGAATGGTTTGTGGACCTGGTGCAGATGCTGCTCCAGGTCCTTCTTCCTTTCAAATTTGTTTTTGCAGAAGGTGCACTGGTAAGAGGTCAGCTTGCCATCTTCCTCAGCTGGCGCTGTCTCTATGACCTCCTTCTTGCTGCTTCTCAACAAGATCTTGCTGCTGTCGACCGGAGCGGTACCGTTCAAGATCCTGTTGCAGGCAGACGTACTTTTAGTGGGGCTGGTGCACCCCCCCAGGCCCTCAGAAACACCCATCTCCCCCAGCTGCGCCTCTCCCATCTCCGCCTCGTGCCCCTGACTTAAAGTGCCTGTCCTGTGACTACGGATGTGAATCTTCAGGTTGCCCTTTTGGGAAGCTCTATGATCGCAGTATGGGCATTTGTAGGGCTTCTCACCCGTGTGCTTCCTCATGTGCTGTGACAGGGAGCTCTGAAAAGGGAAACTTTTACCGCAGATGCAACAGCTGTGGCACATGGTCTTGTCAGCATCCATGTCATTCTTGCTTAGCTTGCCAGGGCTGGAGGATCTCCGTAACTCCATTTCTGCCTCTCTGCTACGATCCATCTGTATTACTGCAACAACAGGTAAGCGGGGCAGGAGGACAAAAGCATGTCCGGCAGCAGAGGAGGGCTGGACCGCGTTTTCAATCATGCGGTTCTGCAGAGAGGTGTTTTATTGCTTCATTCTCAGCGTGACGTTTCTCCTTTCAGCTGCTCGGGAGAGTCCAATGTGCTGACTTACTTCTGTGTGCTCTGTAAGTGCATGGCATAGATCACCTGAAACAAGAACAAAATCATACAAATGTACGGATTCTTAAATATATTCAAACCTATTCAAGTTTTGAATTCAACAGTTTCCATCACTCACTCTATATTCAGAAGCACACCATATGACAATTTACTGCACCAAAAAGCAATAGTTTATCTTTCTGCTGACATTCTAGACTTCAATGATAAGCATAATTACTAAACAAGTAAAATCCATAAAAGAGCAAATATTCATTTCCATACACTGATATCAACGTCTTGAACAAAGCGCAAACTTTAAAAATAGTTTTTGTTTTAAAACCAGGCAGACGTGGCTAAAAATACACCTTAAATGAGGAAAACATTTCTTGTGGGGGTTATTACACTTTAAAGCTGTGGCTTTACCATCATGTGTAATTTTATGTAAAATACTTACTTGCCAAAGATAAAAGGCTTTCCTTGAGACTTTAGCAAGTATCATATTCCTGCTGGCAACTGCGTTACTTTGCGTCTCAGACAGCTCTGCTGTGCTTGTAGCGGCAGGCACAAAGGCTGAGGATGCTCAGTACTTTGATTACAGAGCAAACAAGAATCCAGTGCCTGACAAATCACTCATGAAAAGTAAAAGTTATTTCCTGCTGGACAATGAACTAAAAAATCCCTCCAAGTATAAATTTTAGTCTCGAACTAACAAAGTAAACTGATAATGTGCGTATCAGATTACCTTAAATGTGAGTGATTTATGTCAACATGACATACAGGAAATGACAGCACCACCCACCTCAATGAAACAGAATCTTAACCATAAACAAACAAATAAAACAAGAAAAAACTGATTAACCGAACAACAGATTAATTAAAGTTTAAATGTTTCTGTATCTTTCCATTATTAAATGCAAGGGTCAGTATCATACTCAGTGCAAGATGGAACACACCAGCAATTCTCCCCCTTGTATATGGCAAAACCCAACGGTCAAGATCCACATAACTTGTTTCTTTTCCAATTACTACACTGTAAAACAAAATCTTCCCCCACTCCTATCCTCGTTAAGGACTACAAACACCACATGACTAAGATCAAAGAACACAGCATTCTCTAATGAAGAGAACCGATCTATTGCCACATTAAGAAAACATTAGCTTCTTAAAATGTAGCTAAAAATAGGCAGAGCACTAACAAGACCATATATTCCCACATCCATCACTTGACATCTATGACTCAACAAAGAGCTACAGATCTACAGCTGCAAATTTTAAGATTTCTCACTGTATTCACCTCTGAGTCTCTTCACTGTGTAAATAAACAGCCTAACCACATCACCAGCATGAGCTTAACAAAAAGCAAGTAAGACTGTTGCAATGCTCATCTCAATTACAGTCTACAGAACAACTTCATCAGATTTCATTTTATCTAGTTCTGTTATTTGCTACAAGACATTTATTTCTGGGTTTGATTTTCTGCATATCTAGTATCCATTTAGTGTGTTAGGAGTTATCAAATAGCATCAACCCAAGACACCTTTTCCTCAGAAAGCTGACAATAATATTTAAGGGATGAGTTACAAAAGCAATTTCATTTTTTGAATGAAGCATTTTTTTATTATTGCTAAAAAAGAAACAAAACCAGAAATTCAGAAGTCCATATGAGCAGGAAGTTCACAAACTAGAATCTAAATTAATCTCTGAAATTAACCATTTAAAACCAAATTGAGGGACAGCCTCAGTAGAAACTTCCTGGGTATATAAAGGATGTCAGCCACTGAAGTTGTGGCTGCACCAGAAGGTACAAACACCCCAAAGAGCAAATACAAGTGCGTTTTATATTGCCTATTAATGGATGAAACAACTTAGAGTAACATCTTATTTATCTGACCCACAACCTAAATCTGCCAAGTAACAACCTGTATTGCCTTATAATTGAAGATTTAACCGGAAACTCATTAAAACATAAAAACAAACAGCAGGTTCTTGTTCAAGTATACTATGTTAAATGCAAGCAACGCCTTCTTCTGAAATGTTCCACACCATTTCAGAAAAAAAAAATAGAAAGCTTTGGGAACAAGTTTTCTCAGGTATTGCATACAATGTTTTCTACATTCTTAATTGTCTACAACTTACACCAGTGTGAATACTGCTTCTATTGGCAGCCTGATTTTTAGACTAATTACCTTTTTTTTTAATTTTTAAATGTAGGTCCCATTTTAACTCAACTTCCTAGAGTGTTTCCTGTCTCAAAGTTCAAAAGAGCTTTAAGAACCAAGCTTGGACAAGAATGCTGTATGCAGCAGTTCAAGCACATGTAGATCCAAAGCTTCAGAGTCCCTTTGTTTACTTGGCCACAGATTCCCTGGGCTTAGTCTTGACATATTTCACTTTAATTATTTATACCATTTTCATTAATGAAACTTAGTTATGAAAATGAGGCTATGAAGGAAGCATTACTTATTAGAAGTGTATTAGCCACTCACAGGAGATCCCCCTAGTCCTATATTAAATTAGGCCTGAGGGGGAAAAAGTCAGAGTAAAAAAATTACTGAATTATTTTATTAGTCTAAACTACTTAATGGAAGTGTTATTGTCTTCACAAAAATATTCGGAAAATTTTTTTTCATCTTTATTTTACCTTGGCCAATGGATTGTGATTTATTACTTTAAAAATTGAAATAAGGTAGTCCTAGATTTGAATTAATTTGAATTCGTACAATTTAAGACACGAAATTTCAAGTCTGATATTCCACAGACAAAATTCTGAAGGGTGAAGGGTGTTCACCCACCCTGAGCTTGCTTTACACAGTATGTGCAGGTCAGCCTTAGGATTTAGTAAATGGACTGACACAGACATATATAAACAACTCACAATTCCCTCCTCATATCATTTGAGTGCTACTTAAAACTAATTCTTCTAGAGGGGCTCTTTGCAGAACAGCAAAGCCAGTTGTTCATGAGAAAATAGTAAATAAAATTACAACTCTGAAAAAAGCTTCAATTCAGAAGGCTGAACATACAAAATGGGGGAAAAACACCTGTAAAGAATCCTATCAATAGAAAACAACATTCTGGCTTAGTAATTTTTACCTTAGTGTTAATTACTAAACATCAAAGATGGCACAACGGATGGAAGACATCAACTGGTAAATCAAACTACACTGGCTACTCTTTCATTACGAGTAAAATCTTGTTATAGTTATTTTTTTGCTTCATTCTGTCTGACTGTGATGATAAGAACAGTTGTATTTTGAAATAATTCCAATTTTAAAGTATTCTGAAGTGATTCTCTTTCAGCACACATGGAATGCAGCCACCTCCAGCTACCCTCAGTCTACTGGAAGTGTTTCACCTCTAAGTAATTTCAGGTGGTAACCAGCAGTCTTTCAGTGCTTTGGTCCAAGCTCACCCTGCAGTTCCACAGCACTGGCTTGTCACACAGAATCCACAGAAGAGACACATCCAGCCTGCAGATTCCTCCCAGACTGTCACAGCACAGAAATCCCCACTAGCACAGAGGCAAGCCGTAAGAAAACACAAGTGAATGTAACCTGTACATTAATACGTAATCTTTAAGAATATTTTGTGTGTTTTAATGGCTCTGCAGTCTATGCCAAATGCCATGCCACTACTTGTTGGGGGGAGAGGAGTGATATTGTGTTGTGTGGGGCCTAGTAACTAGATTCAGTTTATGCTGTTGAACTAGAAATCAGCAGTTCACATAAGAAGCAGCTGGCCAGTATTCATGAGGCATTTTCAGCTCCTTTAAAATATACTAAGGCACTTATCACTGATTATATGCAAGTTTAACATATAAATCAAAAAGGAAGAGAAACATGAACAAAGACCCAAAATCAGGAGGGGTGGTGTGCTGAGAAATGCCTTTGCACAGCCAAATATTTTAGTTATAAGGTTTGTTCCTGCACCATTGCCTCACTGAGATTCTTTGCCTTGACCCATATGGGAACAAATACAAACAAACTTTTCTTTAACCCCCTGGTGCCTCCGAAGGGAAAACAAGCTTTCCTACATGTTTAAAGCAAGAACTTGTCAGAATCTACTCTATTTCAAACATTTAGACATCGAAACTTCTCTGGTTTTTAAAACTGATCTGATAGAGTTCTTGTCTTCAGAGAAAGCACTTTTGTCAAAAGTGACCTGCTCTCACCACAGAGCCCCAGCGTCTTTTCCAACATCAGCCATGGCTTCCCCAGTGAAGCAGGTACCCTGGTGCATGGCTGCATCATCCTCACAACTTCTGCAAGACCCCCATTTAGCCTTGAAATGAAGCGTGCACAGAGGCACAGGGAAAGAGCACTGTATGTAACACAGAAGCACTCTGAATACACTCTTCTCTACAAGTCACCTTCATATTCTGGAAGAGGATCAGGTATTGAGGACTGCCCACAGGGAAGACAGACCCTCCTAAGGACCTTTAGTGCCTCTTGGACAACAATTAATAAAAAGAGAAATTGAAAATAAACAATACAGGAAAATTCAGGGGGGAGAAAAAAGAAAAAAAGAATGCAAAAGATACCACACTGGACAAGTAATTGCAAATTCATTTCTTACATACAAATATGCAAACAGAAGAAAACATCCAAGAAAATTATTCCTGTTCCAACATACAGCAAGCAAACTATACCCTTTAAAAAACTTCCCTTCGATTAAGCCTGGTTTTAAAAATCATATTGCATGAGCTGTAGTGGCAAGAAGGGAAAACTCTTCAGTAAGTAATAAAGAAGAAAATACAATTTGGAAAGCTACACAGACCTATTCAAATAGCACAGTGTATCTTTTAAAACAAACTCCTTTCAGTCTGGGTGTATTTGAAGTCCCATCTGAAAGATAAATGCACTGGAGCAATAATCAGTCTTCTAATCTCTCTAGGTTTGAACATACACTGCAATCACTCCACCGTGTTCCTCTGCCAAAAGCAACAATGACTTTAAAAAAAAAGAAAACCAACGGGAGGCGTGATCTTGTGGAAAAATATCTTACTGAAATTCCTTCTAGATGATGAAATGATAGAACATAGCATGCAAATATCTAGGTGCATTTGAGGAAGTTTGCATATTTCAAGAACAGCAAACTGGAGAGAGGATCTCTGCTGATTTGCGAAGGCTCGGTTTGCCCCAGAGCCGAACAGGCCTTGCCATTCAGAGCAAAGAGGCCAGAAGACAGCAAAGTGCAGGAAGAGAGGGGACAAAAGACAGAGAACATTTTATAGCTGCCCCACCAGCCTTTGAGCTCACTGAACCGCAGAGACCTTTTTCCCCCTCCATGTCTTCTCCCCAGGCTACAGAGTCCGTCCTCCACACACACCCGCCTCGCCCTATCTGCATGGCCTCCTCCTCACTTTGTGAGGGGACATGGCTTCTTCTGAACACCTGGATCCCATGGTGATCATCAGTCCATCACCCTGACTGAAGCCTCAATCCTATCACCCTTATTTACAGACCAGTCCTACCCAAATGCCTCTTGTGGACCATATCACTTGACTATAGACCATTTATACCTTGAGCTGATAGCATCCTTCAGACTACACCAGACCAAAGAAGAACGACGTTATCTTTAAAAAATAAGCCTGTACCTGAATTTGCAGAGAATTCTGGCATTCTGCAATGTATGAAGGTAAAAGCAGCATAACTCTGAATCGATTTTCTGAGAGCCATTCAAACTAACCCAGTAAAAACCTATCCAAAAATCCCAAGCCAGTTGCAGAACACTGGCAAATTTTCAAATGTATTCAGTTATTAAAGGCAGCAATCTTGACAACAGACCTCCTGAAGTCTGTTAAAGCCTGCCAAAACTGACACAGGATTGAAAAATAAAAATAAAAAGCTTCTGGAAAAACAAACAAGAAATTTCTATTAATCTCTTTCCACTTAGGCTTTATAAAATCCTTGGGCAGCATTTTGCAGTACTTTTTTGTTTAATTATTTTCAACCAGCCTTCCCCTGCAGCTGGTGAAGATCTTCCCATTTGCGAAGTTTGCTGTCTGAACCCTGAGATATTATTTTGAGCTTCTCCAAATACATCATGTGTTTTTGTGTCTTTCTCCCTCCATGAGCTAATGACATTTTGCAGCAGGCTTCCGAGTGGCAGCCAGGAAAGCAGAGTCAAGCCTTTCCCAACTGATGCCACACCCTTAGCAGGGGAAAGAACACATGAAATAAAGGTGAAAACACTAATGTTGAAAAAGCTGGAGGTATACATTTGCAACGAGGTGATCGCCCTCAAAACAAAGTCAGCAAAACCTCTGCAACCCAGATTTCTTTGTGGGTCCTCAAGAATCAGTTCAGGATCGAGGCGGATGGGGGGGTGTTTGTTTTCACACTGCTACGGGCTATGTTAAGAAACACAGGGCTGTCACCCACTCAGTACATATTTTGTGTTTTACTATACTGTGCGTGTTTGTCTTCTGAGAGACAAAGAAATGTACTTTACTAGTTACACTGTAGTGTTCTAAGCAATGAATTGAAATATATCATTAACATCCAGGACAAGCTTTATCTTGCTACCAAAACAAAGGGACTATTCTTTGAACAAATTGAGGGGGAAAATCCCATAATGACAATGAAGAGTTCCTCTCCCTAAAAACTGTGCTACACAAGAGTAACAATTACGGGCTTATATTCTACAGACTGAGGTTGGGAATGGCTGCATGAAGCGATGCATTCACTATTGGGAGAGTAAGTACCATTGATGACAAGGCCTTGGGGCTTCTGCTGTTCGCAGACCAATCAATAATCCATTATGAACAAACTACATTTCCCCCTAATATGAAGAAATGAATAAAAGGGAGCCAGTAACACTAGTACTTTCATGGAAAAAACCCCAACAATGCAGAAATCACAAAATGCCATCACAAGACTTAAAACTATTGGTGGTGTCTAACACTGACCGAACCCACAATAATCCTTTATTTTACAGCATTCGCTGGAGACCATTACATTATATTCAAAAAGAAAAAAAAAAAAAGCTTACTTTAAAGGCAAAATTTTTTCAAGGCTAGTTATTCTGGCTGCAGGACAAAACAAAAAGCAACATTAATCTTTCAAGGCAAGGAGGAGAAAAAGAACTAACTTCACCCAAACATCTACTAGTTTGCTTCAAACTGTTTTCTAATGCAATGTAAATAAGAACTTCTAATTAGAAATAACTGTCCAAATGTGATTGGTCAACCATAACAAGACTTCATTGCAGCAGCTGCATTACCATCCAGACATGAGGCCCTGAAACTGTTCTTCTCCCATTGTCATTGTCAGATGCTATAATACAATTAAGAGAGGATCCATTTAAATAGCACAACCAAGCAAACCTCGGCACCCTCAGTCCAGTTTCTACCTAGATCTCTCAGCACAGTACCTGAAGGCAGTAGAGGAAAGCTGTCCTGAAAAATTACAGATAAAAAAGTTAAATTATAAAAAAAAAAAGTTACTGATTTTTTTGATGGGTTAGAGTAAATTAGACTCAAAGGAAACACCGAGATTGGTATTATTAATGCATAAGGCAGTCTATGTCCTTTTTCTAAAATGTAAAGACTAGTAGTTAAAGTTGACCTCGCAGGGTGGGGGGCTAGAGGGAATGAATGCACAATGTGATTATTGATCAGCCCTAGAAAATCCAAGAACTGCACTAGCGCAGATGTGATTTTTCTTTTCCTAGGGTCATTAATGATATATATTGGCAAGTCAAAAGCTCTTATTTTGACATGCTGTAACAGCATTATTAATTCTGAAAATAAGTATCAACTTAGATTAAAAAAAAAAAAGGAAAACATACTTTAAAAAACCACAACAACAACAAAAAAATCCCACTCCATTTTACTTCAGTGCAACAGTAATGTTTTCCTATTTGGCCACACCCATCAAGGGAGCTACTTTAGTGGCTTATTACTCCCCAAGACTAAACACAAAAAGTTGAAGGAACATTTACCAAAACCAAAAAATACGTCAGTTATAAGCAAAGTCACCTCAATACTGTGTATTACCTTCTTACTCAAATCGATAGCATTGATGCTGTCTATTCATGCATGTCTATGGAGATGTATATATATATGGGCAGCACAGTATTTTCCCAGCATCCAACACTGCTTTTATATTTAATGATCTTGTTAGGGTTTCCACTGCAGACCAATTTACATGGAGTTGTAACATGGCCATTTTAAATCTTCGGTGTGGGGGCTGATTTCAAACTGTATGGGTGGGGTATTTTTCTGCCAATATGCTGTTATGGGCTCAGTTTGTATCTTAAAAAGGTAAAAAACAGAAAGTATTTTTATTTGCAGTGTCATGACAAGGAAATACTTAGGGGTTTTGTTTTGCTGTTTTTACATTATCTGCATACAAGAACAGGGACTGGATCAGGAAATGCAGGAGTGCAGTACATCAGACACATAGACATACACCCACCCCTTCTTGCTGTCGCTTTCCTCTACCCCATCAATGCAAGTTACACACAGACCACATCCTCAGCTGCCATAAGAGCACACAGTGCCATGAAATCAATTTGTATCAATTCAGAAGCTGTTCTACCAGCTAAAACTGGAATGCCTTTGTGCTGTGTAGGCCGAGACCTAAATGCAAGGAAAACATAAGTGTAATTAAAAGTAAACATTTTGAATTGTTGACTTCCTACCCCAGCAAAAGTTACACGAAGCAATCTTGTCCTAAGTGTCCGAATTCCACTCTGTCACAACTAACAATTGTACTAGAAAGGAACAAACTTCCGTGCTTTAGTAGATTCATACAGCACTGTAGTAACTTGTCCATAGCAGCCCTCAAATTCGAAAAGCTGTATGTTTAATACCAAACAAATTTACTAGCTACAGCTATGTGTTCACCCGGTCAGTGGAAGGTAAATACTATTTCTATTGGACACCACTACAAGGTAAGTTGTGTGGAGAATTAAGAAATTCAAGGTAATAAATTAATTTTGCTTATACCTAACATATCCTACTGCTCAAATTGCTACAGTAAAATCATTACTTTATAAATAGAAGTGTTGCCAAGCGTTAACCTGTTAACAGACTTAGAATTACAGCACTGTGCTTTGATTAACTACTAACGTCTTACTGTAACAAAAATTATTTCTGAAGTAAAGCCACCAAGTTGTCCGCTTACTTATTCCCCCTCCACAGTATTATAATGGAATTGTAAAGCAGTGAAACGAAAGCAAAAAGATTGCATTAAAATAAAAAAAAATTTAAAGATGGGGGCAGGGGGAAGAGTAGGACAGAAAGGGCAGAAAGGAAAGGGAGAGGAACTGTGCCCTGAAATACAAGGAAGGATAATCATATGCAATAAACCATAAAAGCATTCTGTTACATGAGAAAGCACTACTTAGCACTGAGAAGCAACACAAAATACACAAAATACACAGCTGCAAAATCTCATTTGCAGATGTGGAACTACATTTTTTTAAAAATGTAGATGTATATGTGTGTGGGTATGTATGTGTATGTGTGCGTACATAAAGTATTTCAGTCTAAGCTCTTGTAAAGCACAAAACAGCATGGACAAGCTCTATCTTAGGAAGCTTTCTTAAACATTTAAGAACTTAAGCAGGTAATTCATTAAGACTTTCAATCACAGTTTTTCCATTCTCTGCAATATTTCTGACTGTCAGGCATGCAGACTATGCCCAGGCCCAAGCACAGACACTGCACTCTGGAGATCCCAACCCAGTCAAGCCGAAGCTTGCTCTACACCAGCTGAGACTCAGGACCTACTGCACTGCTTAATGGCACACAAGCTTTGGTTCCACCACAGCAGTCCCAAACTGGGGGTGCACAGTCATGAAGGCAAATTTGTGGATAGCCACCGTCTCAGAAATACCTTCATTTCACCTTCTTTTCATTAAGATACACCTGAAGATCAATCCATCCACAAGCATAATTTGTGATAATGAGCCTATCTTATACTTAGCAATAAGACAGCTGATTGCTAGTAGTTCAAAAGAAGGATCAAAAGTTCTTAAGTTCACCAGCAGTTTTAAAGATTAGATGTCAAGCTGTTGCTTCATTACTCCAACAGTTCCTTTTAGAGTTTTCTGTAGTTATCATCATTAAAAGCTATTTCCATTACATATGTGATAAATCCAACTTTGAAATACACTGTCAGCATATACCATCCCTGTCAGCAAAGAAAAGCAAACAGGTGTAGCAAGTACAGTAAAAGTGACATTACCATAAAGCATGAGTTGATCTGCACACTAAAGTAACTACTTTTCTCCTCTTCTCATTTATTTGCTTTTACAAACACAAAGGGAAGAAAGCAATATTCTTGTATATCAAATTAATACAAAGCACAAGATGACTTTTTCTGGATTTCAAATCTTCCGGTCAAGAGAAAAGAAACTAAACCCAAATTCAAATCTTTCAGCTGTCCGTTGGTCTGGCTTATTTTGGTATGAAGTGCTGAACTATCTCTGAGGAACATTGCTGCAATGTATCACCCAAAAGACACAAACATTCCATCTGCTCCTTATAAATACAATTTCAACGCATACTTTACCAACCCTGTCAACTTTGCTCTCATTCCAGCACAATGTAAAGCATGCTTCAGGATTTGGCAGGTCAGGACATTGTGGAATCACAAGACGAACCCAGATAACTCTGTTCAGAACTACTCTGTACACGTACTTCTCCTCTCCTTGCCATTTAATCAGACTTTGAGTCTTTGGGAAAACCACTCACCGACAGCGTACAAGTCACTTTCCCAGAACTCCAAAGATAGCCAGAAATTTACCCAACTGCACAAAGTGATTCTATGTTATATCCTCTGTGAAAAAGAAGGGCCTGGATGGACATCTTTCTCCAAAACGATTCCTGAGCTCATTGCTGGCCTTGGGAACAAGAAGGTAGAGCTAAGAAGAGAAAAAAAGGAAAGGAATAAAACCCACCCCTGCTCAGATACTCTTGTAACAGCCTCAACACACAAATGTTGAGCAACTACTTCAAAATAAAATAAAACCTCTGCAATTATCACTCATAGGATAGCAAGCAAGCAAGGCTGCAAGGAAGAAAGGTCTGTTGCACAGGCTGATGCCAGTTTATTTATTTTTCCATACACTACAACTTGCAAGACAGATCAACTGGTAAGAAAAACATGAATTACGTACCAAGAAAACCGATCTGCATCACAAAATTATTACTCCTTTCAAAGAAATGGGTCTGTACCACACACACAACAACACCCTTTCCTCTCTCCACTCTTCACAGCAGAGAACTCAACAAACCATCATCGATACAGGTGTCGCTTCACCTTCCAGTGCAGCCCACGTCCCTGTCCATCCCACTCTCACCCACACCACTTCTGTGGCACTCATCTCATCACTGCTACTCTCCTACTTGGCTCCACCCCACCTCCGTCACCACTATGCCTCCAAACCCCAGCTATCCTTGCATACCACCTGCCTGCCAGATTCCTTCTGGATCACCTGCAGCCAGTTGCCAGGCTCGCACTCCCTTCCCGACCACTGCCATCCCACAGAGAGAGTTTAAAGGACACGTCTTTTCCCCTCCCTTCCCTTTCTGTTTGTCTGCCCTTCAGCCTTTTCTCAGTAGTCCCCAACACTTCTGCTTCTTCCAAGAGCACTTTCACTTCCTTCTCTCTCCCAAACCTGTTTGGGCCCTTCATGACTAATTCTTCCATATGGGCTCCCCTTCATTACTGTGGCTTCAGTCCCTGCTCACTGGCTCCTTGTTTGCCAGGACATTTCAGCACAAGCTCACATGCCTCCTTCTTGTTCCTTCTGTCCTCTTCTCTAGAAAATGCCCACTCTTCAGGCTTTATATCCTCAGTTACAACAGAGCCATCTCCAGCCACCAAGCCTGTAACTTGTCCCCCTGCCTATTCAGCAACTCCTACTCTCACAAAAATCAAAGGATGCCAACACCCATGCCAAATGCCTCACATGTGAGGTTCAAGCATCATTCTTGTTCTTCTTCTACACAGTTCCACCCTACTCTCTTTTGTGTGGGCAGTGATTCACTCTCCCTAATACATCTTTTATATTGGTTTCCCACTTTCGACCTTGTGTTCTGACACTGCATTTAGACCTGTTTTTTTCATTTTATTTTCTGTTCATTCTTAAAACCCTATTTTCTACAAATGACTCAAAATTATTTTCCAAAATTAAATCCATCACTCAGTTTTGTATAGTTTTTCCCCCCAATGCATAATATGTGTACTACATATTGCTATGTTCTAATTGGTATGTATATTCCTCAAGGCAGGGACTTGAGATCTTTTATATGTGCTCTTTTATGTACTTTTATACAGCGCCAAATGTTCCAACTTCAAATAATTTCTAAGAGCAAATTATCATCATAAAGTCAAGATTCACCTTTTCAAAGAGTCAAAGTACCTCTTTTCATCAGAGGTACAGACAGAAGTTGAGAAACAGCTTCTTTCCCATGAGCCCCAAAAGTAAACTAATCCACTCTTCTGCCTACCCAGAGTTCATCTCTTTGTTAACCAAAAGGACTATCAAATAGTAAAGAAGCTAACAAGGCATAAATCAGATGTCACTAATTTTTCGCCCCTCTGCCTTTCTGAAACATGAATTTCTAGCCAATGTTATGCATTTACATTTAATAACAAGAGGCATAATGAGAAAATTCAAGAGCCACACTTCTCTCTCCATTTCTTCACAAGCAACTGGAAGAAAAGTAGGCTATGCAGAACATCAAATTAAAGTGTAAGATCCTTAGAGGTGAGGCTCACTTCAGTGACGTATTCTTCTTATAGGAGTTAGTCTCTTTCTACACCTGGGACTGTAAGTATGATTTGAAAGCTTTCCAAACTTACTTTCCAGCAGCATGTGCATGCTGCTTTTTATCACACATTTTACCCTTCTGCGAACAGAAAAATACTTCTTCACCCCTCAGGGTAATGCTGAAGCGAGTAGATTTTCCACCAGAGAAGCACAACATAACTGTGACTCTTTAACTCCGAGAGCAGAATTTGAGCCACACTGCTAAATCCTTAAACCTGTTACACAACAAATAAGCATGGATTACAGCGTGGCTGGTTCATTATGGGATGTTTTGTGATGCTATTCCTAACACACAAACACCATTTGTCTTGGCCACATACATAAAGACCATTCTCCTTTTTTTGGTTATGCATCTTTATAATCGCTTTCACTTCTCTGCATCTCACCCATTTACTACTCATTTACTCCCTATTTAATATACCTCTACACTGTAGACAGTGCTAAATAATCATTATGTAACAGCACAGTATTATACTTGCACTGTATATAAAAAACTGCTACACTGATGTTACCTGACACTTCTTACTACCAAAACAAACCACTTATAACTATATATTATCTTTAGTACTCCATGGCTATTCCACTTGCAGCACTGAACAAAGAGCATACAAATAAAAAGAAGCCATCTATGTTGGGAAGGTTTATATTTCAGCAGAAATACCAAGCAACAGTTGTAGAAAATGCCTGACTTAAAAGCACATTTCTAGGCAGGTGTAATCTAATTTTGGCAGGTTTACAATAGTCAGCTACAATGTTTGCTAATACTTTAGAGGATTTGGGATTTTATTTTTTTTTAATAGGTTTAGCACACCTGTATTCCCTTTCTTAAGTGATGGGTACGTTTATCAAAGCTGCTGTTTATAATCTGAAGACATGATTTTTCACAAGAAAAAACTTGCCATATATGTAAGAAAAAACCAGCCTCACAACTTGACCAACAGTAAAAAAATACAATCTTGAAAGAAAAACACACACGTTATTACTACTGTGTATGAGGTCAAAAGTACACCGCCTTATCTATAATCAACTATTTTCCAAACATAAAGAAACTCTTTCTTTAAACCCTTGCATTAGGTCTGTATTCAAGCAGGACAACTCCTTTCAATACCATAACTTTGAAAATACAGCTTTACTACTAAATGTATTGTTCCTCATTCTGTCACACTTGTCTTTTTGACAGGCTTTCAAGTATCTCCTGAATTTGATTAATTCAAGTGT
This sequence comes from Atrichornis clamosus, assembly GCA_013400975.1. Classification (NCBI taxonomy): domain Eukaryota; kingdom Metazoa; phylum Chordata; class Aves; order Passeriformes; family Menuridae; genus Atrichornis; species Atrichornis clamosus. Next base: position 26,430 of record WBMZ01007808.1, on the reverse strand, counting down.
GATTAATTCAATTAACATATAAAATCAAGGTGTTAATTAAAAACTATTTCCAAAACCAGGTACAGATAAAACTTGCACAAAAAATGATTATTATACTACTGCTAACTCAGAGCACTAAACCTCATGGGTCAAACGCTCAAATATCATGGTACAGCCATAGACTTAGGAGAGATTTTTGAATGTAACTTAGCTGAGGATTCTCTTATTTGTCTTTTGAACTTTTATAGTACATTCAGTCATATCTCAAGCTTCTTCCAACAACCACAAAGTCAAGGAACCTTCTGTTTTCAGAGGCTTACATCTTCTGTTTTGGAATCACTGGACTGCAGAAAAAGGGGTTTTGGGAAATGATCCTTACCTTCTCCACTGACAAACTTTTCAATGGAACACCATAACAGAAGTGTGGTACAAAATGTGGTATTCCTTTGCTCTGCCATTTCACTCATAAAATACTCCTCAGAAGGCTACAACAGCTTACCTATAAACATCTAATGCAGGGGAACAAAACAATCCCTCAACACACACATCGGTGGGTGGATGGTCAGATGTACAGAGCATGCATAGTCTCCAGTTACTCCACAGGATTAATAAAAAAATTAGGCAAAAGTAAGCAAACTGTTTTATTTAGTATGGAAAAAAGTAGTACTTTATTTAAGTATATAACATTTGAGATCTAGGTTCATAAGTATTTTCCATAATGCTTTTGATCAGACTTAACGAAATTAAGAACACTAAAGGTAAAATACAGTGTTAAAAACCATCTTAATTTGTTGAGCCTTTATAACCAGAAAAAAACTGAGATACCCACTCACAGACATCCAGTGCCAGCTACCAGGTCCAGCTACTTCTCTCCTGCAGGACTCAAATTCCTTGCTAAATCTGCCAGGTGCTGTCTAGTGTGAATGTGGCACAAATATTGCAAGACCTTAGAATAGTACCTTGAAAAATATCTTGATCTTCTGCCAGAATGTTTCTAAGTATAACCCTGAATATAAGCAGAATAGATGGTGACAACACCATTGTAAGACAAGACAGCTGTGAAGGAGATGACAAACCCCACTGTGCCTCACTGGGTTTGTCATTCGCAAAACTCTGTTCTGTCTTGGGCACAGCTAAAGGCAGTTGCTGCATCTGCTAACACTGAAACCAGTTAAGAGGTTGTTTCAACCCAAATTATTAGGTATCCCATAAAAGAGAATTCAACAGACCAACCTTCTGAGGTACAGCAGTAATGCTGGAAAGTAAGGTCCAGTATAGCATCTGTTTCAGCACTTATTCTCTAGAATATTACCAACTTGAAACTTGTGAAGACAACATTCCTCCATATGCTTCAGACAAGAAACTAAAGATACAAAGGGTGGTCTCATGCTGCTACCTAGATGCCTCCTCATGCTGCCTTCTAGATGACTGGACCAACAAGAGGCCAGTCCAGCACCTGAACTGGTGCTTGGCCACCATGGGGCCCCATCACTGGCCAACATGGTACCTCTTGCAACGAGGCAACTGCTCTTTGGGAACCTCATTAAGGCAGTTTGATACAGCTCATTTAATCAACAAGTTTCTCTTATCTCAGGGCTTGCAGAAAGACTGCCAGCTTACAAGAGATTTAGACACTCTCAAGGCTTTGGTTACAAACTGTGAGTCAAATTCTAACCTGAGTCAGACACGTGTCCCTCCCACATTTTAGCTGGGACAACTTTAGCACACTTATACCCACACGAAGAGGGATACACCAGCCCTTCAGGTTTTGTTTTAAAGTGCAAGGCTAACATTTATTTTCCTTATGCATTTGGAATTATTTCCTTTTGCACCAGAATTCTTTTTAAAGCCTGCCTGAGCCTGCAAGTTGCAGATCAGCTGGAAACCAAGGCACCCAAAATCTTAAGGAAGTTCCCAATTTGCCTAGTACCTCACCACTATTTAGTCAATTCAAATGAGGCTCAGTATTTGCAAATGGACAAACTCCTGGAAGAAAAGCCCATCCAGCCTAAGAAACCAAAAAGATAGAGACATGGCTTCCAGTTTAGTCACCGAGCTGCAAACTGGTCAAACTGGGAGAGTACCCCAAGAGCAGTTAACACCAAAAGCTTGTCCCACTTCTCATACTCCTTCCCCAAGCAGCTGCCACCAAGCACTGTCACAGGAAAGATATGGGATGGAGCATACGAACCTTCAGCCTGACCCAGTTCAGACCCTCTTTATTCCCATGACTATTAGTAACAAATCTCAAGCCATCTGCTGCTGTACAAGAAAAGGGCAAAGGCCTCCCTGCATTCAGATCTTACAGCCCAGCCACCTCCAGTTGAAGGGTGGGGAGTTGCTTTTATGTGGCCGCAGAATTTCAGGGCAAGTCTTATCTTTCACAGCAAGTTGCAAAACAGCTGGCACTGCAGCCACCCAGTGCACAGCCACCATCTCCTGCACAGCAGTAGGAATACGCCTTGGCAAGGTAAAGACGACTGCCTTCCCTGCCTTTTCATGAACATATGTGAGAGGTCAACAGTCTCCAAAAAAGCTGACAACACAACTTTCAAACTGGGAAGGTAAACAGTGCTGATTCCCCAGAATATAACAAAAAACAAAAATAAAATGCTCTAAAAACACACACATCTCGCACTCTGCTACCTGCTCAGTTTGTGTGTCACAACTTCCCACTGCACAGGCTGTCAGGAACACAGGCACCTCCCTTACTACAAACCAGGCACTGCTGCCTACAGGAGGCTTCAGAGACATCCTCCTTGTGACTCCACCGAATGAACTCGAGTGGTCAACTCACACCAATTATCTCACAGCCAAAGGAAAGGAACAAAATCAAGTTCAGAAACTTTGGTAACTAATGACAGAGACTTTTTTTATCTTAAACAATGAGATATAAAAAGATGTCAGTAAGATTTAAGGGACAATCAGTACACAGATTTTTTGAGTGAATGGCATTCTACCATGAAGGGAAGGCATTATCAATGTATTAACACGCACACCAGACTTCACAGCTTTCACTGTAAAACCAATAGTTTTCTCTGTTTCAAACAGTGAAGCTCATCTGTAGAAATTTTGCGGCTAGCAAGCATTTGATTTCACTTTCCAGCAACAATACAGCCATCGTATTACAAATACCATCAAATGAAATTTTAATTATTTTCTAAGAGTCACTTGGTAGCTGTTAATGAAGGCAAACTGTTCGGGAAATCCTGCCAAAAGAAAGTAATGACCAGATGTGTTCCAGTGCAGCAAGGTCTAACTTAACTGAATAACAATTTTAAATCTTTATAAAGAGTTGAACTCATCTATTACCAACCTCCATCCCAACAGTTATTTTGAAGTATTTCTCCTAACCCAGGATCTATGTAAGCCCTTGAAAAAAGTAGTTCAGAACTCACGAAATAGATATAAAGGTCCTAATAAGAGAAAGAACAAAAATTTTACAGGCTTTCACATTTAAATCTTGAATTGTTTTCAGTAACTTCTATTAACCTATCTTTACAGCTTTCTCAGAGTTCGCAGTGCTTCCTGCAGCCTAAAATAAAACAAACTGCAGAGATGTCAGGAAGTTATAGATGCACACTTTAATTACCCTACACTAATAATGTTTGTCATCTACATTAACATTGTAAATGAAAACAACACATGCAGATCCAGAGATGTGCTTGCAATCGTTTGTACCCTCGGCCACCACGCCTGTGCTGTAGCAGCTAATTACGGGGGTGAGCTATGCCAACATGGAGCTCGTGCTGGTATTGCAAAAAAGAGCAATTCATAGCCCAGCTTAGTTTTAACTGCACAGCGTGGGGCTTGGAGAAAAGACCCGCATTTTTTACTGATATTAGTAGACTGGTATTTTTCGCAAAGCTGAAGTGAACTATGTGTCCGCATACATCAAATAACCGGAAAGCGCAACTGAACCAGCACCTCGTATCACGTTACATTTCCTTATAAGGGATCTGCAACCCAAAAATATTTAATCTACTCCAATAACTCTTTGATATGAACATACAAAACTCCAAAAACACAACATATCTTTACACAGCGCAGAAATATCGCATTTCAAAGTAATTTCATTTGTAAACGCAACCTTATTAGAAGAATGCCTATTGCTTCACTGGTTCATATTCCCATGTCTCTGGCCTATTGAGCAAGTAAGTGAAACAACATCTATGCATTTTGTAATTATCTCCAAGCTACTGTTCTTCTTCTGCACTGGTGAAAGCTCTGAAGGAAGAAATACAGCCGCTGAAATGAGCACTGAAGACACTCCATATTTAAAGTACCTTACCAAGGCCGAAGCCAGAAGTTCATTCAGCACAATAAAATCTTTCCCAAGAGCATCTCCACAGTGATCAAAAATCAATCACCAAATGTGCGCAAAATCACATTCTTCACCCATCAATTCTAGCACCCACAGGTAGATTTCCAGCTAGTGTTACAGTTATTTTTATTTATAATTATTTGAATCAATTCTCTAAGGAAACACAACCAACAACTGAAAAACTGCATGTAAGGTTTTACTTATTCTCTTAATGTCTTGCCATGAAGTTTGTTCTAACATTTTTCCATCTGGCCAAGAAAAGCAAACATGTGTCAAGGTCAGAGAGAAATAGCTGGTTCTTGCTTCATCTGAATTCCAGTTCTGGGCAACAAGAAAACCCAGCAACTTGAACAGGAAACTGGCTTAATAGTTCTGAATTCATCTTTTCCATGAATGGAGAAACAACATGCAGCAAGTCTGTCTGCTTCTGCTTGTTTCATCATTGATGGAAAGAAAAAAATAATTTTTAAAAAAGCCTCAGATTTGGTCTTGCTGAAGAAGATCTGCAAGCAATGGCTGGTTTAATAAAGCTATTCTTCAGTGAAGCACATGATATATAAATTGCAGACCAGGGTAGCGCGTTGCTTCCCTAACACTACAGTGCTGGTTTCTAACATGAGTTGGAGTCTCTTGTACAAAAATTCTGAGGATAATCAAGTGCAAGTCCTGCCAGGTCACCATGCATCATCATGCAATTTAGTGTAGTTTTGGTGACATTGCAAGCATTCTGTGGCTTTACTATGGCTGACTTGGAGCTTAACTGCTGCACTGTTTTTTTCTAAAAAATCAATTTTATTGGAATAGATTCCCTTTTGTGACAGACACTGTTCATATTTGGTATCAAAATAACCGAGCATGCACAATCATGAAGACATTTCCTTAAAATCTGAGCCACTTATAGCAGTGATTCAGATGAAAAAAATACTTTTTCTAAAACCAGAGCCATCCTTCATCTTAAGAAAAGCAGGAAGAGGTGAGACCAGTACCCCAACTTCAGAAGGCACAAAGAGACTCAGAAGTAGGCAAGAGCATCCTTCTTTGAAAATGTGTCTTCTTGACCTCATGCTTTGAGTAGCCCTCTTATGCCAGAAGTCATATGTCATAACCCCTCCATTAGTTAGCCTGAGCTGTAATGTTTTAGTCTGATAATATCTTGGTATAGTGAGTTCCACAGGTCAAATGTCTTTGAGAGGTCAGCTCATTCTGGCACCCAGCCACAGGAAGACATTTCTTTTCACTCAAGACTCACTCCAACTCCACAAACTATTAACAGGCAATACTGGGTTTGAATGTAAGTTCAATGTAGAATATTGGTAAAATAACCTGAGCCTAAAGCAATCTTTCCTCAATGACTACATTTAATTTGAAACAGATGTTTAGCCAGTTTTACCATACAGTATATTTTATATACTTGCATGTGCACAGATGCACAATAGAGGCAGAAAATGAGAGGCATAAACTAAAGTTTTCAAAGTAGCCAAAGAGTCTTAGAAACAGTATTACGGAGGTTCCTTTGAAAAATTCAGCTATGCTTTTTTTAAGTCTCCTCATTGGCTTTTTTATGAAAGAGTTAATCAGATAATTTAGTGATAAATACTCAAGAATGTACAGCTAGAAAAGAAAAGTCTCTTGCACATAGGAAGAAGTGGGAAAAGACAGAAGGAGGGAGGTTATAGTATGTGTTTTTTTGAGGGAAATACTTTCTGGTTTACCCTGTAGTGCATGGGAGTTCATGCTGCTGCTTTGAAAACACCCTGGTTTGTCTGCAGAGCAAACCAAAAGGTGTCTAAAACCACTAAACTTCCAGGTGTTATCCAGAACAACTACTCAGAGGGACACACAGTGAATCTTGCTTAAAATTTAATAACGTGGTATTTTACATTGTCTGAGGAAATCTAGGATGTCCTGAGCCTCATAACATGTCCATACTGTATGGAACTATTTCAGGATATATTTAAACCTGCTCACTCACGAACACACTTTCCTAAAACATGTAATCTTAACACTTCCATGTTTTGTTGTACACTGCTTGAACAGAATTATCTGATGCACATTATTCACAGTGTCCTGAAGTGGCCTGCATTACAGAAAGCCTCATCCGTCTTCTCATTTCACATAAAACCATTAAACTGCTCCAAATGGTAAAGTCATCATTTTGTAATTACAACTCTAAATTAGGGCTTTTGTGTTGTTAATTCTCCAGTAAAACTTGCACCTATGTTTTACAATGAAAGGAAAAATATCAAAATACATCTTACTAAAGGTTTATGAATGAATCCATTGTATCACTGATGAAACATGCATAAAGCCAAAATCCGTTCTATTTCCACATCGATTTTTTTCCTTCTACATGAACAGAAGCTGATCTAAAATGATTTTCCTTTCTGAAACCAAATGCAGAGAGTGAGCTGTTCTGTAAATGCAGGCTTTTCAGACATCTTAAGAATAAAGTTATTAAGAATGGTACAAGAAGAAATTTAAGCCATTAACGGAAACTTTACACATGCAAACACTTATGCAACTGAGTAACTTCAAACACATAAATAATCTGCCTAAATCCAGTGGGGCTACTCTTATTTTCAAAACTACTAATACCTATTAAGTGTGAGTAGAATCATGACACAGTAGATTTAACGAAACATGGAATCAGAGATTTCACTGTCAAACTTGAAAACTTCTTCCAACAAGACAGTACTTAAGATACTTGATCAAATTCTACTCATCTGCTCTAAGCGAAAAGTACCTACAACACTTAGAATTACTTAAAATTAAACCTATAATTTTCCAAAAGATGTGCAAATATTTTTCAAACAGTTAATTGACTCTGGAAATACTAACTAGGTTACCAATTTAGGTAAAGACTTTTCATGTCTCGGGTATCTCTACAAACCATCACGTTTAAGTGCTTAACAAGGAAAGCTTGCTTTTCAAAGTGCTTATTATTGCATTTCCCATTGACTGCAATGGGATTTCCAAGTACTCAGCTCTTCTGAGTAAGGGAATACTTAATACCAGGACACCTGAGTGCAAATTAACAAATCTATAATTAGGTCATCCAGATTTTACAGTTTTTACCTGAATAACTAATTTGTGCATTGTACCAGAGATGATAAACTATCACACACACAAAACCAAGAAAAAACCAAAACAAAACCAAACCCCTTGAAATTATGACACAGTAAAATGCAAAGCACACACCCTTGCTATGAGAGGATGCCAATAAAAGACTGGAGCTTTGATCTTCTTTTCAACAGTCACTCTTATAGTGGCAGAAATACCCTTAACCCTCCAAAATATATTCAGCCAAGAATATAAGATGCCAGTGCTTTCTCAATAAGCATTAAATAGAGGATGACTTCACCTGAGAAATCCTTTAATCCTTCCTGTATTACTTTGTCGTCTAAGCACATAGCAAAAACTCTCCCATCGTACCCCTCCCTGGATCTGCAGATAGCATTCCCTACAACTTGGAAGCAATAAACTGCAGTTCACTTTTCAAGTGTGGAATCAATATTGTTAAGTGTGAATCTGGGTGGGTTTTCTTCCCCTTTTATGAATGCTTGTAACCATTATTGAATCATTTCTCATCTGCTATCTTGCATAACATCGGTGTTTACTCTTTCAACTTTTGCCTTTGTTTCTGCTGCATCTCCACTTTCAGAACCTGCTTCCAGACTCATTTTGGAGGCATTTAGTCATAGCAGGGTGGTAAAATCACTTCCTTGGGATGCTCACTTTGTGCTATGTTAAACAAACAAATAAAGAGAGTCACTTCCTGATACTTTCATTGAATTTTTTTTCTCCTAAACTTTAGAGCGTTAGTGACTCAGCTCCCAAATGAAACTGATGCTGGAAAGCTGTCAGGAAACTATTTATATCTTGCAAGCTATTAAGTATTGCAAATGTTTATGTTGTAATTTAGAGAAATTATCTGTTACCAATACTTCAACTGTCTCAACCACTGATTTCCTAACATAACACACCCATAACCGAAAGACAGATCAATACGCATTTGATAATCACTGAACATAAATTGCACTTTTATGGTATTGATCAGCAGCTTCTTTTACACGTGCAGTAGTTTGAGGGAGTAACAGGCACTTGGCAGTATCAACACTATGCTGACAGAAAGAGAAACTGGCTGGCACTCGTGCAACATCATGACAGTAGATACCACGTCCATCAAACACTGACAGTTTGGCAGATCAGACGCTCTCTGCCATAATGTCATAATGACTTCAATTTACTTCTCCACAGCACCCAAAGGCTGTGATTTCATGAGCTATCCAAATCTCTCCTCTTCAAGAACAAGACTCTCGCTTTTGCATCCTTGACAGCTTCATATATTTCCCTAAAGTTTCCTAGTAGGCATAACCAGAACAGTAAGAAACACAAAGCTCTTAACTGGTTTCCTCATAATTTATATGAATAACTAAAGTTTTATTTAGCAACTAAAATGTCATGCTCAAAATTCAAACAGAGGCAAGTTTCAAGGGCTGAAAAACAAACAGAAGCAAAGAAGGAAACCCCATAAAACTCACTGGGGTAGCAATTTTCACAAGCCCAAGGTCATCAGGGCTGCCTGCACTTCTAACTGGAGAGTGTTCTAACTAAGACGCCAGCATTCAACATCCAGAAATGTGCTTCCATACACCAAGAGGAGGCAACAACAGTTTTAATCAAGGATAGGCAGTACCAGAGAGATAAAGCCTGGTGCTCACTCCTCTCCAGTGTGGATGGAAGAAAGCACAGGCAGCAGTGTGTGTCCAGGCACCAGTGGGAGAAAACACATCACTGCATGAAGTCACCAAGACACCATCAGCAACCAGGAGATACTCAGGTATTCCCTCACAGTTACTCAGATACTGCAACAGGGGCAATGACTGTGACACTCAACAATTGAAATGAAACTGCTATTTGAGTTTTGGCATAAAAATGCTACAGGCTCCTTAACTTCACCATACCAGAATTTTAAATTAAACAGGTACTTTTGTCTTCTCTTCCTCTCCACCTCACAACTTCCTCAGGTCTTCTCTGCTGGCCAAGACAATGACTTAAATACTTTACATGGTCTTTAATAGTACAGTTTGAACCTCTTCCTTCAAAACTTAACAAGAAGAACAAAGAAAGTGCATCAAACCTATACTTTTGTAAGAAGAGAGATATTCAGAATTGAGAAATCAAACATGGGTTTCTGTACGCAATTTCTGTTTGCCACAGGAAACATTATGTTCTTGTAAAGCACAGGCAGCTAGACCCACACTTCTGGTAAAGTGTAGGCAGAAAAACCTACCCACTTGAAAGTGAAGATAGGGGCGAGGAGGCAGGCTTTCCACCAGAGGACTTCAAAGCACTCCCCAACTCAAACAAAAATGTCTCAACGAGTCCACAGAGGTGAGCCACCACGTCCAGCCTATATCCCTGCCCTCTGGTCTCCACCTCTTCCATTCCTACCCTTCCACAAGGGCTCTGTCCTCCACTGCACAGCCACTATGACAAAAAACATGCTGTGAGAGACAGGAGCTCTTATGAGATTTGGCTGCTCAAGAAGTCTGGTCTATTGGGCTTGAAAGAATAAGAGACCCATACACCACAAGGCAGAACTTCATGTTGTTGAATCTGCATAAAGCAACAGCACCTTCACTGCAGTTTGCACCACTGCAATGGTTACATCCTATGCACAGCGGAAAAAAGTAGCTTGATCTTATCCTCAAATTTTATTTAAAAAAAATAAATCAACTTTTCATTCACCGTAACAAGAAAGAATCCTAAAGAAAAGTTTATATAAGCTGCCTAGCTTACACCACAGCAAGTGATTGTTATATAAATACAGAGTAATTACATCTTAAACCCCCTGCTTTAAGAGACAGATCTCATTTATCTGAAGTAGGATGCAAACTCTTTTTGTTATGCTGCAAAACCACTCCAGATTATTAAATCTGTAAGATCAGGTACTGTATGACCCAGCTCAAACATGCAGACGCCCGGTACATGCAGGATGCCTCACCTGTCAGTAACCACAGGAAGAGTAACTAAGCACAGAACAGTCGAATCTGACTGCACCCCAGTGACTGCATCCACTTGGTCTTACCACATTTTAGCATACTTGCCAATTGCTACATCCCAACTGAATCCCTTCCTCCTCAGCCTGGCAAGGTTACATAAGACATCTATCATGTTAATCACGTCTATCAGCAGACCTGGTTTTCACGTATACCGGTGTCATAACCACAAAAAAAACCCAAAAAAACCAAAAAAACCCAAACAAACAAAAAAGAAAAAAAACCAAAACCCCAACCGAAAAAATACCAAACCAAAAAACAAACCCCCCCCCCACCAAACAAAAAAAACCCCACATGGATTAAAAACAAACAAACAAAAAAAAAAAAATCCAAAAACCCCCACCTCTCAATATTAACTCAGACGTTACCTATCAAACCTTTCCTCTGAAGGAAGAGGTGCAGCAGGCTGAGGAACCCACCTGGGCCAGAGTCTGTTAAGGTCACCTCTCCACAAACAGTCATGATGAAGGGCCATTTCTGCACCCAAGCGCATACGCTGCTTTGCTTAAAAAAGCAACTAAAAAAACCAAACCAAACCAAAAAACAACCAACAAAAAAAAAAAAAAACACCAAACCCACAACTAACTTAAACCTCTAATACCTCTCTAATACCTTTACTTCTGGCTGGGTAAGAGGGTGTACTTTTTGTTCTCTGAAGGCAACCTTGGATTTTGAACTTTGCTTTCTCCTTTCACACAATGGGGAAGATTTCACGTCCATATGTGACTCCAGATACTGACAACATGATCCAGTGAATACATAAGTCTTGCTTACAAGCTTAATATTTGCACATTCCTACTGAGATCATGCTACTAAGTAAAGCTGCTCAAAGTAGAAAGTTTGGGATAAAGTGGGTATATTGAGCACTTCCTTGAAAATGTTAAAATACCATTTTGGTTTACTCAAAACCTTTTAGGAATATGATGTCCTTGATCTGGAACATTCTAAACCCAATGTTTTATATTAAAACTAATCATCTCCTCCCAGACAGACCCAATGCTGATATACCTTTTTGTAAAATTTATGCAGTTTTAATGAGGAAGAGCTAGGGGTGTTTTGTTTCAAAGAAAACTTAAGTAATTCTCACTGACTTCTTTGCTTTGCAACCTTTCAACCACACAGGGAAGAAGAGTTGTCTTTGCAGTGACACCTGCAGTGACTCCCTCTAAGCACATATGTAAGCAGGCAGTGTCAAAACATGCTTCCTAAAGTGATGCCTGAGAGAAGTTTTTGGCCAGAAGACATCCATATAGGAGTTGCAACATGAAAACTTGTGGAGGGGAGCGGATACGTGCTACCCTGCTCAGTCACCCCAGCTGTCACAACGGGGCATGTGGAGCAACCGGGCAAGAAGATCTCACCTATGCTATGTCAGCACTGCATTGATTAAGTTGTTTTTCATTTATGCAAGTTGGTATTTTAGCTTTCCTGAACCTTCCTTCACATTCTCCTCACTGCTTTGAGAAAAATCCACAGGAACAAACGTTCCCGCATGCTCCTTCTGCTCCTGACTTTGCACCTACAGCTCTGCCATCCTTTGGGGGTACCTGGGGAGACCCATCAGCTGCAGCCTGAGCCCTCAACCTGCAGCAGGGCTATCCTGCACACTGGTGTTGCGTTACACACCCAACAAGGCTCTTTAATCATCCTGATGATGACAGCTTCCCTTAGGACAACTTCAATGGGCTGCCTCAGACCTTTCTGACTGAGCATAAATCACAGCTGACTTGGGAAGAGTACCAAGCTCCTCAACATCTTTAAAAACACAGCCAGTGGGGAGCTGTAAGGAAGCAGGCACTTTATAGATCTGAAAACTACATCTGAGCGTCAAATGCTAAATCTAGTGCTCGGGGGCACTGAGGATCTGTGACACTTCCAGAAGACACCGAATGCATAAGCTTATGGGATGGATTACACACATTACACCGGTACATAAATACAGCGGTTTCACACAGCAGACAAACTGTTTCTCCTGCCACTTAACATAAACCACCTGCTTTTACACCCTAGTTAGGAACGTTTCAAAAAGAAGCACTGATTGCAAAGCAATTATTTCAGCTCCAAAATTAGGCAATAGTGAATCGTTAGTTGCCTCTGAAACTAAACCCCAAATTGTACAGACTGACCCACATGAGCAAATCTTCGCAGTCAGTTCAATTGACTTCCAAGTGGCCACTAGCATCTGCCTACAGGGATCAGCTTGCCAGACCAAGGACAAGTGTTAAATTACAAGCTTTGTACTCATGGCAAGTATCTTGATTAAATAAATAAATAAATATAGATCCATTTTATTACTGGCAGCATGGCAACTCCATGCAAAAACTTCAGAATCTCTTTTCATTTTTAGCTCACTCTAATATTAGTTAAAAAAATATCAAATCAACAGCATCCTTTAATGTTTAACCAAACAGCTGCATTTGTCCCTGGTTAAACTCTGCCACACTGGAAAAGAACCAGAGACTAATTTGGTTGAATGAATTTGGCTTTTAACCCAGACAATAAAATTTACTAGTATAAAACCTTAAATCCGAACTGGCAATATAAGGATGCCTTAGGGTACACTCTGGTTCTTGCCAACACCACATATCCACCTTTAAAGCTTTAAAACAAATCTCTGAGTTCTGTTTCTACATGTATAGGCATATACTATGTTTACATTACAAAAAAATCAACACTGACTTGCAAGGGTTAATAATATGATGCTTGCTAATGTATAACCTCAAAACTATAGAGGACTACAAATAGCCTACTTCTGCAAAAGTGGAAGTAGGAGATGGAAAAAAAAAGAAAAAAATTTAAATCTGCTCTTTACCACAATGAAAGAAGCAGAAATACTGAACATTCTGGATTCTACAGGATTCTGAAGTCACTCTATGAAATTGCATTCTTATCTTTGGCATTATGTTCACCATACACTTACTGCTATTCTAGCAAATGCCTTTTTTTAAAAATACTTAGCTAGGTGTCTTCTGCCGTATTTGGGGAACTACAGGAAAAAAAAATCTGTTTCTAAAACTGGCATCATTACAATATTGCCTTCATTTTCCCATTACCCAGCAAGGCATGTACCACTTTCTGTAAACAATGGACCTGTTGTTTAAACAAATATAATCAGAGCATGCAGGTCTATGTCCTATATAAATAGAGAACCAAATTGGCCTGGCATACACCCCTGAACTCTCCACATCAGTGCGTAGAGATGGGAAAGAGCTGAGGAGAATCCAGCTCACAGTGTCACGAAGAAGGCAAGAGGACAGAAGCACATCACACTGCACTGTCTTAAACACAAAGTGTCCTACACCATTATGTGCAGCCAAGGACGCACTTGTACCTACAAGGCTCCAGTTATTCTGTTTGCCTGATTTTAAACAGCATCAACAACATTTTCATAACCAACAATTTCTTATTTTTCAAATCCCAGCCTAGCAATACCAACACCCTTTTCTTTAATTTGCGCGCGCGCGCGTGTGTGTGTGTGTGTGTGTGTGCATGTGCCCAGGCAATGCCAAGCAATGCCAAGCTTAGGGTACCTGAGCAATAATATCACCCTACAGGGCCAGGCTGGGCCACCACTGCTTACACTGGCAAACTCCTACTCACGAGGAAGTGCCTCCCAAGTCAGCAAGACTCCTCAGATGAGTAAGAGGTGCTCACTGATGTCGGCGAAGATTACCCAGCGAAGGCTTTGAAGTTGCTGTTTTGTAGTGGGGTGTGTGTGTGCACAGGCACAGGAGCAGACATGACTCCCTAAAAGCCGTGAAATTCATCATCAACCTACAAGGCCATATGAGTTACAGAGAAAAGCAGTCAGAAAGTGAGATAAATGACCCTGTGCCATGACCTCAAGGTAGGAATAACCTCGGCGTAGGCGGTACCTACCGATACTAGGATTAACATGACTCAGGGAGTACAGGGCTGAAATGAAGTACACAGAGGCACGAGATAGATGACATGAGCACATCTCCTTCTGCCAGCCCAGTTCCCTGTCATCCTGCTACAATTTCTATGCCACAGTGCGTATTCAGCACACCTAATGCCAAGCTCTAGTCCCACGCATGCTGATGTAAATTTAAATTAACATGACCAAAGTCAGTGGAGAAACACCACCAAAATGCACAGTAACTGAGAAAGGCTTAGTCTTTGGGGTCAAGTTGATGCAATGTCCTAAAGTGATAGAATTTGTACCATTTTCTGACCACTGTCTAGAAGAAACTACAATGCCATTTTACACGTCCACGGGATGTGGTACGACTTCACTTCCAGCTACACTGCTCAGAAAATACATAAAAGTAAGCTTTGTATCTGTGCGTATCTACTTTGCCACACAGCTCTTACTAAAAGGCTGAATTACCAAAACCAAAAAGTTGCTGCTGCTATTTGCAAAAGCAGAGTATCTTTGTAGTGAAAAAAATTCCATAAACAATGCTTTTCCCCAGAGGAGAGAGATGTACTCACATGAGTGAGTGCTATATGGCATGATAAACCTTTTCCTCCTTGGTCACTCTCATCTCTTGTGTGACTTTTCACTGTCATCTTTTCACTACCCCTCTGTAACAGACACAAAGAGGGAGGGCTAATGAACCATCCTCATTTTTTCCAGGCAGTTGGCAGGTTAATTTCTGGGATGACCCAGGGACGTCGGCATAGACCACATTTCCAAGCACCCACGGAGTGATGCAGAACCAGAGCCCCACGGAGCTGTTTTCCTGCAAGCCCGGGGCAGGACCTGTTCCTGAACAGAAACCAGCTGAGTTTGGAGGAGAGCAGAAAACACTTCCACAGCATCACCACACAGGCAGCCTTCAGTACCATGAAGACTGTGGCCAAATTTTTGCCTCGTATTGTGCATACACATTCAAACACCAGATGAGGATCAAACGCTGATGTTGGCTTCCCCCCACTCTAGTAAAATGCACAGTAAATTCAATTCTAATAACTTACTATTGTGAAGAGGACTACGATAAGTAACAGACATTTATTAGCATTTAATTTGACAGCAGATATGCTTTGGAGAACTTTAATGACCCATTAATGGATCCATACAACCACATGTACACAGAGAAGATACAATCAAGTCCTGGGACTTATTCTTACTATGTGTTTGTACACATCCCAGAACAGCAGCAACAGATCATCATTGCTACTGGGTGCCACAGTATGACAACAGCTTATAATTATACTCTCTTGATAAATCATAATCTTCTGTAAGCCTAAACCGCTGACTTTGTGTCAGATAAAAAGAGATGCCTGCTGTGTTTCCACACACCTTTACCTGACCATCAAGTTGTGGTTTGATTTAGAGGATGACTGTTAGCAAAAGGAACTGATCAAAACTACAGAAGCCTGGAAAAGGGAACTGCTGCAAGTCCTCATTTTATCTGCTTTGTAATGCTAAAAACATAAAGCTACCACTTCTTTTTGAGAGAGCAGAAACATATACCCAGCACATTCTTGGCAAAAGTAATCAGAGTTAAGGTTGTAGCAGTAAAAGTCATGTCTAGAAAATGTGCTTTCAGGACAGATTCATGACAGTATCCACAGAGAAGACAGGGGATGAACAACAGACTTCCCAAGTGCTTTTTTTTCCATGGCTGGTTTTGCTGACACGCATCTTTCACAAACCCAGCTAGTCCTAACAAATTCTATTCATTAACAGCAATTTCTTTGTTTCCTGTTTTAAGGAAGTTTTCCACCAGTGCTAAAAGTTAATCAGCCTTAGGTGGTTGTTAGCATCCCGCCTGACATCCTCCCAACCCTTCTGTGCCAACAGCCTGGTTTCTCAGCATAGCTTCGTCCATGTCACGGGCCCCTTGCAACACTCGAATCACTCCTGTTTTCGTCCTGAGTACAAACCTGCTCCACTTCATATTCCTCCTCCAAAAACTCGCATGCTCAGCATGCCATATTCACCCACTCATTGCAAGTCCCTGCCACCTTCAAGTTTTGAATGCTGACACCAGTTCAAGTTCAGTAGTGCTCAGCAGCCAGGAAAAGGGGACTGCAGAGTAAGTACACCTGGGGAACAAGAGACAGGAAAAGAATCTACAATAAAGGGTGATTTGTGTAGTAGAAATCAAGTTTAAGTCCCTTCACGTAATTACACAGAAGAAAAATTCAGTTACCTCATGTGCATGCAAACACGTGCTCAGCCAGCCTCCACTTCTCCGACGGGTTAACATCTCCTCTCCATAAACCCCCCATCACTCTAATTTCTTCCAGGACCCCTGGTGATGAATCAGGACTGCACATGCTAGGCACCAGACAAAACACCAGATATCTCCCACATTCTGCTCCTGCACAGCTCTGCACACTCTCCATCCTATTCTCATGCTGCTGTGGGATGGCAGAGACCACCCAGCAGGCCAGGGCCATGGGAAATTAAAGAAGGTCTCAGACCACATTAACACATCCCAGACAGTGACATCCAGCAACACTGTACAGGGACTCCATGTCTAGGGGAGCTCCAGTCACCACCTCAGCCTCACCACTCATGAAGAAAAGCATCACCAAAGGGCAATGATTCTTTTACTGCCCTAACACAGATAACTACAAATTCCTGCCATGGTGATTTCTGATGAAACAAAGAATAAAGACACACACCTACACAAACTCAGCAGACCTAGGTACAGGGGAAACTGGTTCTCCACCTTCAACATTCCTCCTGGACATCTACAGCTCCTCCAAAGACACATTTTCTCCTCCTTATTTCTGTATGATCTTGTCAATCTTTTTTCCTTTAAGGCTGTGTTCAGCTCATCATGCCCTGTTTTATTCTCCACCTTTTGCTGTGCCTGCTGCTTGCACCAGCTCTTCACCACTTCTACGTGAAGAGAGCGATGCTGATGCCAGGCATGAAATGGCTGAGAGATCTTTACAAGTGAACCAGCTCATACTGGCACAGCTCCGCTACCCCAAACGTAAGGTGTAATTACCTTACTTGTGGGTGGAATTACACAAGGAGTAATTCTGGTTATCTGGTCTTCAATAAACTTCACAGAGCTGCTGTAAGTCTCCACAAGAATTGAGTTATGCTGGTCAAAATCCACTAGACCCTAACAGCATGGAAGGAAAGTAGCGAGGACTGTGTGGAGAGCATTTTTACTACTCATTCGCAAAATTATTTGTCTACATTCACATGTTATACCTACGTAGATATTTTCTTTTTAAAGGACAGCTGAGAAAATTCAAATTGAAAACTTCATTTTGTATATTAGAGTAAGAAACTGAGATTTTAGCCCTTCAAATACTGCACTCTACTTCAAAGTGTAAAATACACTGAATAAAGCAGAATAAACTGGGTATGTAAGAAAACAAAAATCTGTCTCATGTCTAGCATCTTCTTAGCTGTCAGACTCTCAACTCTGATCATCTTGTCCTTTTTCTTACATGTTGAAGAGAGTTTAGTTTACGAGAGAGTGTTCCTCTTCCATGGAAATCACAGATGACAGAGACTGTCCCCAGCGATGGGAGTTTTTTCTCCTGTGCAGAGGAAGTACCAACTCAGAGGGCTGCATTCCCAATCTTCCTGAGCTGACAGGATCACTGTAGGCTCCCTGCACTCTGCAAAGTAACTTGCTCTGGTCTGCACACCGAACTGTAAGAGTATGGACTTGAACCAAACTTCAAACTTCTTGATCCTGCCACTACCCTAGGTTGTTCATTCTTCATCAAGTCCATTACACTCTCTCTCCCATCCTCCAGGAGCACAAAACTCACAGAAGAGCCACGTTAAGCAGATAGCCACCTGTCTTCCTCTCCAGTCTGGTGATACAAGTCTTGGTCATTCCAGTCTCAGAGCCTGCAGGAGGCTTGGACAAGCTTTCTGCAAGGGCAGAAAAGGACCTAGTCTTTAGAAGGGTAAGGAATTAGCCTGATCTCTGACATCACAAGGACACCATTTCCTTTCCTTTCGTCAGCTTGCCAGACCAGCCAGCCCCCAGTGGATTCCTCTTCAGCTAATATCTTCCACTCCTCTAACAAACCAGGTCAACATTTCTCTTAAAACTTCTTATTCTGCCCCTTATTTTCTGTCAGGGGAAAGGACACAAAAACAGCTATGAGTCTCTCCACCAATCTTGTGCGGTGCTCCACATCTAGCTAAAAAGTTGCAGAAATCTTCACCTTCACCTTAGACATCTACTTGAAAACACAAAAGTCTGAGGGGAAAGGCTGCCCACAGCCTAGAAGTCTCTTTTGAGTTCCCTCCTTCCAAGTGCATGAAACTTAGAAGTGAAATATTAGCAAACCTCACCTCTTGCACTGCTTACTTTTGTGATGGCAACCTATAATCCCTAATCAACCTAGAAAATAAATGACCGATAAACCAATCTGCTTGTAACCCCATTAACAGATTCTGGCTTCAGTATCAACAGGGTAATTTGCTGAGACTATTTTTAATCCCAACTGCTAAATCATTAATCCCACAATTTCCACATAGATTTCCACCACCCCCCAAATTTACTCAAGGTTACCAACAATTTTGCAACTCATTAAAAAGCAGATAAATAAATAACATTTGCAAATATACACCTCCTGGCACTGGAGAACTGACAGACTCCGATTACTCAGTTGATCCCGTTAAAGCCATTACTTTCTAATTGGAAAGAGTCATTCAGAAGCAAAGCTGTGTGTCTGGCATGTCACTTGACACCTGGTATGTACCGCTCATGATAAGATGAACTCTCCAATATGCTTGCCACAACGAAAAGAAGTGGGTTATTTCATCATACCACTGATAGTCACAGCTCTCTACTAAAATCTGTTCAAATTTAATGGGACCAAGGTTAACAACATAAATTGTCATGTTTTCTCAAACTGGCATTAAAATATTCTCCAACTATCATTATTAATGTCAATATAAATTATGCATTGGAAGATCACAGCATTCATTACAGAGGTAAAATTTATCTGGAGGGAAAGAATAAAAAAAGACACAAACAGAGCAAATCTAATTAAAGTAAGTATTTACAGACGGCATAGTGCTTTTCTCTGTAGCAATGAAAACACTCCTATAAAAAAGGTCTTAAAATAAGCATTCACAGAGCCGTCAAAAACAGTACCACAAAAGCATTGTGTTAATCAGCTAAAGGTACAGTTACACACAGGATGTTGCAAAGGGACTGATGTGATAATACACAAGACTGGTAGTTTATCCAGGGATGTATCAACACGCTAGCACAACAACCTGGAAGACAGACCCTTGGTTTCACGTAAGCAGCTAAACGCAGGAGGAAAAGCTGTATTTAATGTTGGAAGGGTGGTGCTTAATGCTCCTTTCAACTTCTATAAATTACAACGTCAGGCACTCCTAATTGCTATACATTAGTATTCAAACACCACGTTGAAATTAGAAGCTTAGCAGTTTTTCAGTACACTTATAGACACTTCATGCAAACACATGAATAACCTTGTTGAAATATTTTAGAATTCCAAGGTTAAAAGAAATTACTTCAGGAGACAGATGGTGAGCAACTGGTACCTCACTGAGGAGTGCCACCGACTTTTGAAAGTTCTCACGCGACACACCGTATGGGGCTAACTCCTATTTACTGCACACTTTGGGATTTTGGAGTAGAGCCTCATCTCCTGGAACCCTGAAGATATGCATTGTTAGGATGGCACAGGGGAAAGAAAGCCTAAAAATACAACTCCCAGGGAAATCCAAATCCAAAGGGGAAAATAAGATCTCTTATTTCCCTAATTGCATACTTTAAGTCAATCCTTAAGCCGCCTGATTCATGGTTTTATCATACTTGTGGCTGCCAATACTGGTACCAGCTCACCAATACAGGTGCCTCACAGTCTACCACAAAGGAAGCCAGAATGCATGCATTAAAATAGACAACTAAGCAACCTCTGTGTAAGGACTGGAGGGGAGCGGGGGGGAGAAAGACTTTGCAAGCACATACCCAACCATCAAAGGAGCAGCTCTAGTTTCAGCCAGCAGAGACTGTAACACCTCGCCCCGCAATCCTTTACAACACACCGTGTCACTGGCTATTGTTCATAACTCTTCCCGCAAATCATTTCAACATTCAGAGAAGCACTATTTCTTAAGGAAATTATTTCAGAAGCGAAAAATACTGCTTACTCATGAACCTGATATCATTGTAACAATGAGGCAAAACAGCTAAAGACAATTACGTTGCACAATCCTAAATGCATCATTTATTGTACTAGATTTCAGAAAAAGAACATTCTGAAACACTGAAATAAATCAGAGCATAAATGTGACTTGTTGTCAGTTCATACAATATGGGTTAAATGCTACCATATGGTGAGTGCGCACACGTTACCCTTCTAAAAACAAAGAACATGGATAATTTCATTCCCAAATCTATTTTTAAATAAGTAAACGTGATTATTTTAAAAATAGGCTACAATTGTGACTAAAACACCTCAATTTCCACTAGCCCCTCTCCCTCTTTCTTTACTGAAAACTAACACCACTTCACTGCTCACCATCTTTTTTAAAAAGACAAGGAAAAATTACCATTCAGTCAGCTTTATCCCCGTAATAAGCCAACACAAGCATTTCTATGCAGTGTAAAAATAGTGACAAGCCAACTCACCGTTCTTCCTCTATTATACCTGCCGGAAAAGCAAAGCATGTGTGCGTGTGT
The DNA here is from genome assembly GCA_013400975.1 of Atrichornis clamosus. Lineage (NCBI taxonomy): Eukaryota > Metazoa > Chordata > Aves > Passeriformes > Menuridae > Atrichornis > Atrichornis clamosus. The sequence continues at coordinate 5,443 of WBMZ01007808.1, read as the reverse complement.
GTGTGTGTGTGTGTGCAGTATGTTAAAACTCACTGACACACGATCCGGTTTTCAGCAAACACTCACAACAGGACCTACCCGACAGACAGAGCTCTCGTTTTCTCTGCACCCCCCAGCATGTACTGAGACATACAGTTTCAGTACACTCCCAGCCAAAAAAACAACAACAAAAAGAAGCACCAAAGGAAACACGTATGAAATACACACAGGGTAGCTGAAGCGGATGCTGTTGGTTTGAAAATTGTCTGTCTAGCCTCTGTGCTGAGTATTTGTGTTTATCATTATACTATAAATGAAACATGTCAGGAGTCTAAAAATAGCTACAAATTGTAATTACATATGCTTTGTAGTTTCTATTTTACTTTGAAAAGAAGATTAAAAGCTAGATCACTTTAGAAACCAGCCTTAAAAATTTGGGGAGCCACAAAATTCTTCTACTTTGCAATTTGAAGTACACTGCTGGAAAGCATTTCCTTTGGGACATAAATATGACAGCCCCAACATGGAGAAGCAAGCTCCCAATACCATACAGTGAGATGGCAAGAAAGAAAAGGGAGGAGAGTACTCAAAGCAAAAAGTAATTTCTTAGAGATTCTAAGAGTGCCCTGATTACAGATGTAATACTATAAGCTTTAATTAGGAGCTAAGTGCTGTGTGCTAAATTCATCCCCACATCCAGTGCTGTAAATTCAGAGTCACCCTACTAAAGTTACCTTCGGTTTACAACGACTGTACAACCATCATGCCAGGCCTACGGCTCCTGCAACAACCCGTAATGAAATGTGGATTTAGTTGAACAAGCGTTAAGCTATGCAATATCCTGCTGATATAGAAATTAAGTTCTTTTCCATAAGCAATCACTTAAACGAAGGGTTGGCAAAAATGAATGTTAAGTAGTTCTCAGAAGGTAAGTAGTCTTGAATCCACAGAAAAGAGCCTCTGTTCCTCCATGATCTAAGACTTAAAACAGTTTAGACCAGAATCTTCAGCAGCCCCTGTCGCAGTCCCTGCAATGGACACTATGTGCAATGTTAGCTCACAACTGGGGAGTAGTAAACAACCAACTTACCTTACAGCAGTTGTGCTCTAGTGCTATAATACCTGCTAAAATTTATTATGCAATAAATAGTTCGGTAGTAATTTATGAGATGCAAGTATTGTTCATCCACACACTAATTTAATCTCGGAACACAGGCTTAATGTCCTCAGTCCATTTGCACGAGCGTTGTTGCTGTAACACAGTTTCAAGAGCGCAAGGAGAGACTGCTAGCACGAAGTGTGTAACAACGCTGATGGGCCTCTACAGATAGCCGAGATGTAAACAACATAAAAAAATGAACAACCAGCGTTGAGTAATCATCGCATCAAAAAAACGAGAGCTCGCTGCCTTCAAATGGCAAAGCAGGTTCAGCAGATCAAGAGACCAAACATTTGCTGACTAACAGTTAGGTAATGAAAGTAAACATTTGTAATGAAGTCATCATCCTAATGAAAGCCGTGGCAGTGTTAACTACCTGGACCATAATCCACCAGCAAGTTTTAATGCAGGCTCACTAACATAATATTTACTACTGCTGGAAAAGGAAAGGAAGTTTCATTTACTTTTAACATAGAAGTAACTATCAAGAAATACTATCTGTTAAGTCGTTCTAATTCCCAAGTACTGTACAGAGTTTCTGTGCAGTTACAGTGGGTAACTGAAAAACAGAATTTTGCCTTCAGTGTCTGAGTAAGAACAGCTTTATCCTAGCACTGAAGTGTATAAATATTTGCAGCATGTAAGATGTCTGCTTTGAAAAAGCAATGTTGCTCCAAGTTTCAAATATTTATATTGCAGATATCTAATCAAATAAATGTGACTTTTTTCCCCTGTTTTTCTGCTACGCTGTGATTAGGTATCTGGATTAAGTTTATGGCTACAGAAAAAAAAAATGACCACACCAGGTTTTAGTTGATTAACTGCCAATATAATTAAGGATTTCAAATTTGCATACAGAAACTGTAATTCCACCCAGAATCATCCTCATGCAACTCCCAGTCAATGGGAGTGGAAAGTGTGCTTATTAGGGAACGGCAGTGGATTCACAAGCAAGAAGTCAATTTATAGGATGATTGTACATGCTGTTACCCAACTGAGAATCATCTCATGGCTGTGAATAACAGTAGTAAGTCCATTTCTCCTTTCTGCGCACAAATCGAATGCCCACTCGGGCTTAAAAGGAATGTACCTACAAATTCATACTCGAATCTCAAGAACTTAAATAGGCAAATTTTCTTGTGAAATTTGCAAGCTTGGACAAGTTGCTTCCTGCAAAATGCAATCACTTTGCATTTCAGCTTTCTATTTTGATGACTTTAAGAAACAATATAGTCAAACCCAGATTTCCAGTTTAAGTACACACATGCAGACTTCATCACTGGTCTCACGAAAGCTTATGCACTGGATCATTTTGCATACTGCATATAATCCCAGAGAAGTCCTGGAAGTTCTTGGCACAAATTTAAGTCTGCACAGAAGTTAGGCCTTTCAAAGCTGACACATTTTGGATCATACTAAATATAGATGCCCTTCATTAGATGGGATCTCAGCATAAAACTCATCAGACCTCAATCGCAGAGAACTATAGGTAACTATACTTATAGATAACTATAGATTACTACAGGTAATAATTATAGATAACTTTAACAATATATATATATAAAACCATATAATAGTTATAGATAACTATAGATAACTGTTGAAGTCACCTGCACAGGAAGACCTTAACAAAAAAAATCCAAATAAACAGACTGCCCAAAGTTCGCAAGACTTGGTGACTACACCATTCTTAATAAGGATACTCTTCCAGGCTGCCCCCTCACAAGCAAGCACCAACAGCAGCATGCATTTTGAAGGTTACTCATTTTTCAGTCAACTGAAGCCACCAGTCCAGCTTCTGAAGGTGATCTGTAAAGTGTTAAGACATAAACATCCTCCTTTGCTAAAATGAGGGATCAATTCAACAGGCAGAGCTTGAGAACAATGGCACAACAGTTTTCAGTCCCTTCAATGAATACTTCTGTACTGATAATTGCTATTATTAAATCTTGGTGACAGCGTGATACTATGACCAATTATAAAATCACACAATGAACCTAATTTTTAAAGCAAACACATTAGTCATTGCCACAGGAAAACTAATCTACAAAATCTGGATGCCACTCCTGTTGCTCCATTCCAGGCAGATAGAGTTATCGAGGTCACTTGCAAGTTACAGTAGGTAGATTTCACCCTAGTGATGTAAACTGTTTTCTTATCTATGATGCACAGAGAAATAGTCGCTCACATTCATGGAACGACTCTATGCAGCTCTTGATTCACAGTTTGTCTGGTACAGGAGTTTAGAAGGTTGTGCTGAGCTTAGACAGGTGCCGTGCTAACCAAGACCACTCCTCTCTTTACACATGTTTTAGATCATTCCTTAGGACAATGTTATCCTCACTGATGCTTTATTTTTTTTCTTTTTTCTGTAAACACTATCTTTGCATATTAAACGAACAGTTTAGAGGGGGGTTATAATGCCCTATTGTTCACACAGGCTCCACAGTACTTATCACTAGGTCTCACTTCAACACCACTAGGTTTTATAGGAACTAAAGGCTTGAAAACAAACCCCAGGGAAGAAATTTTAGAGATAGCTATAAAACAGTCTACACCAGGAGCTAGGAAAGGTGTGCATGTGTCAGTAACACAGAGACCCACACAAATGACTTTATTGTACACAGCTCATTCAAGATGGCTATGGCAGCTACTCTTGTGAAACTAAAGATGTCTCCTGGAATATCCACACTGTGATACTAATTACACCACAGATGCTCCTACACAACTTCACCTTCCAGTTTCAACAGGCAGAAAGCTCCAAAAGCCACTGTGGCCCACCCCAGTGGGACAAGGTGGGGTGCAGAAATTAGTGCATGATCAGGCTGATCATGGGTTTGCTGTGACAGAGGTGAAGGATACCCTAGCAGGAAACAAAGCAACAACATCCACTGACAAACAACTCATCCCGGCCAGCTGCCACAGACAAAACTACCAGAGCAAAACTACCAAAATACTTCCCACTGTGATGAAACTTCTGCTTCCATCACCATCACCCTGCCCCAGCACTGTTCTCCCCTAAAGCAGCCAGCACATCTTACAATGCAGTTATTTTCAGCTCACTGGCAGCAGCCAGCATGAGGGGCAAGCACATGGGGGCCTCAGTGGAGGAGTCCAACACACCCATGGGACACAGCCACAAATTCGGATGTATGAGCACATATATGCACCTGCCTCAATGAAGCATACCCCCACCCCACAGCCACGTGAGCCCCATTCTGCCGTGCACACTTGCACTCAGCCGGGCCTACAGGCACACACATCTGGCTCCCATGCAGCAACATACCCCATTCCTGCCCTGCACCTGTGCACACACAGCCCTATCCGCCCGGCCACAACACCCCTCCCAGCCCTGTGCCCACCTATCCTGCATGCAGCAGCCTGCCCCCCAGCATGTACATGCACACACTCTCCACAGCCTCATCCACACACCCCTGGGGGGCTGAGGGGCGGCAGGCGCAGGTCACTGCCCTCTCTCAGGGTCAGCATCCCCCTGCTTGGTCCAGGACACACAGGGCCTTAACACGCCACAGGAAAGCAATGGTCCAGAATCAAGACACACAGTACATCCCGCAAAATGAAACTCTCACCTATCATTCCAACCACACACCATGCCTAGGGATGGGGGCACAAAGGGAATTTGACAGAAGATTTTGAAAAAGACTCCGTCCTCCCCAAATCAATTCATGTTATGCCATTCAGCTTTTGCCTAAAATTACACATTTCTCTTCTTTTTTTTTGAGGGGGGGGGCGGGTTGGGGGAGAAGCCGACGAAATACACGGTTGCCAAGTCGAGTTAATGAAAAACCCTTTGGCTGTTAACTCATTTAGTGCAGCAAGCATGAAATAAAGTCCGTGGCACGGGGCCAACGCGCAGCGGCCCTTTGCCGGGCGGGCTTCTGGGACCTCTCCCCGGCCGCCGAAGAGCCAGCCCCGAGCACGGCGGCCAGCCACCAGTTTTGGGGAGAAAATCTCCAGAAATCGGTAAATCGCCCTCAAAACAATAATAATAATAATTTTAAAAACCCCACAAAAATAAAAATATCAATGGCACCATCAGGACCGAGCACATTTTTCATAAAGGCACTTTTGCACCCGCTTCAAAAAAAAAGCTGGACCCCAGCGCTGCGGGGGAACGGCGAGGGGACACCAGTAAGGAGGCCGGGCAGGGGGTGAGCTCAGGGCAAGGCAGGGCAGGGCAGAGCAGAAGGAAGGCCGGCCGAAGACGGCAGCTCCTCGTCCCACCTCGCCGCGCCCCGACACCCCGGGTCCGAGCGGAGCAGAGCCGGGCCGGGCCGGGCGGCG
>WBMZ01007807.1:0-19971 GCA_013400975.1 Atrichornis clamosus | reverse complement strand
GGGTGAGTCCCTGCGGCGCCTGGCTTGGCCCGCGCCTTCCGGGGGTCGCGGCCGCGCGTGGGGATCTGCGGGCCGCCTCTGCCCATCCGGTGCCAACGGGCCCAGGTCCCGGGGCCGCCTCCGGCCGCGGGGTGCCCCGCGCCGCCGCCCCTTTGTTCCGGGCCGGCCCCGCCGGTCCTTTCCCAGGAAGGGCAGTGTCCCGGGAGTCCCCGCTGCGCAGCGCCCTCGGGCAGTGGCCGCCGTCCCGGTGCCTCGCGGCGCTAGCGCAGTCTAGCTCCGTTTGGCAAAAGTCTGGGAGAGGGAGACGGTGGGATTCACCTTCCCGAGAGGAGACGCTGCATTCGCTGCACCTTCGGTTCTGAGCAGGACACCGGAGCCTTTGGCAGTGCAGCTGATCTGCCCTGTTCCAAGAACAAAATCCCCTTGGATCCAGCTGTTCTGGGCAGGGTTGGGCCTTTGCTGTTGGATGTTCCTATAGTTCCCCTTAGCTTCCTGCAGCTGAAATAATCCACTTTGGCATGAGGGGTTAAGGACAATGATTTGAAAGCGAGGCACTGGGACTTTGGGGAATTGGGAATCATCTCCGTCTCATTTAATTCCTTGTTTCTGCCCCCATCCCATGGAGTCTGGCTCTTACACTTGCTTTTGTGTTTTTTCAGGTGCGCAGATAAAGTAGCTGGTAAAGGTAAGAATTGAATTCCTCACTCCTGGTGTTGTGTTCCATCTAGAAAGTCTGGGCTGTCCTGTGAGTTAGACAGATCTTCCTTTGGATCTTCCTTTTAGAGGATGTTTGGGTGGTAGATAATGTGCATTTTCTTTCCGAGGATTCTCTCAAAATTGTGGAACTCTGATAAGCAGCTGCTGCTGCCGTTCGCATGTGCCCATCCTGCAAAATCTTACTCTCTCAAAAAGCACGAGGGCTTTCCATGGCTGTTGGAATGTGAGGCTGGGCTGCTCCGTGGTTTGACAGCTCTTGATGTACAGAATTCCCAATTAGCTGGCAAATCCTGGGATCGCTTCTGTTCAGTGCTCACAAATACAGGTGTAGATCCTCATGAAATGTGTGCAAGTTGCGTGGGAGTCAGAATATTTAGATATTTCCACTTGTTCATTTTTAGCTTTAGTGGATTGTGGATTTTTTATGTTCATGTCTTCAGGGGTGAAAGAGCAAACTCTTCAGAATTCTGGGAGTGAGTAGGGGAGCTGCAACCTGAAGCAGAACTTCTGCTTTCCAGTGCAAACTGTGAACTTTGTGCATCTATTTAACAGCTTCTCGTTAAGAAAAAGAAAACAAACAAACAAAAAAATTAGAGGGCTGTGCTCCTTACCTGATGATGACTTCTGAAACAGGTCCAAGTAGAGGGCTTTGTGTAGTGTTGTTTTTGATCTGGCACCAGAGAATTGTGACAGAATGGAACAGTGAGGAAAGGAGGTCACACACCTGTGCAGATGAATTCCCCTTTCTCCTGGAGCTGTCTGGGTTTGTTTGCAGGCAGTTGTGTGTCGGAGGCTGCTGTTGTTCTTGTGTTTTGGTAACTCTTTAGCTTTTCTCCTCCAAGCTTTATTCCATTTGGGTGTGGAAATCCATCACGGTTCCAGCTGGCAAGGTGTGTTTTTACAGACTTGTGTGTTGAGCCCAGGTCCTGCCTGTGTGTATTTACCCCTCACCTGTAAAGGGTGGCCAGGGTAATGTCAGACCTTCAGCCTTTTCAGTCAAAACACAGTTGCTGAAATGTAAAACAGCTTAGCTTAATATGTGTACACTGTTAACACTTTCATGGTCATGCTTGGTTTTTTGGATACCCTTAAGCAGAAATATTTACGTGATGGTGGTAGAAAACAGGCAGAATAGTCCCATTTTTACCCCAAGAAATGGCAATTTTCAGTGAAACTGAAAATCCCACGTTTGAGGGCTCTCTGCACTCGAGTCCTTGTACCCTTTAACTTGGACTCTGAGAGTTTCAGCTGTGCTCGAAGGTGAGAGTGGAAAAAGTTAAACTTCTGGGGCTCTTTTTTTATTTCCTGATTAGATTTGAAGCCAAAATGATGATGGGAATGTTTGCATGCAAATTGGCACTGAGAAGTGCTGACTTCTGGGCCAGAGGAAATCTGCGCCTTGGTGGGGGTTTGTTTGTTTTTTACTCTTCAGAACCACACAAGTGAGGAAGCTGCACATTTGTGTCTTGGCTGCACGCTGGATGGAGCCCTTGTGCACCTTGTGCTGGTTGGGCAAGACCTGGAAACGGGCTGAGGAATGTCTTCGTTGGGCAGGCCATGCAGGAGCAGGAGAGGAGCTTCTCCCTGCTCCCCCTCTTTGCCTTTAGCAGAAGTTTTTGAAGGAGCCAGACCAAAGCAAGCAGCAGCTTTCCTTGCACAACTGGGTTTTTTATAGCCAGGAGTCCCCTGTGAGTCTGGAAGTCACAATCCCATTTGTCCTTTCAATGTGGATGGAGCTGGGGTGAGGTGCTGAGTGGCTCTGGTGAAGGCTTGGAATTTCATGCTAGTGTGGATTTTGATACGGAATTGATTTTTTTTACATTGCAGTATTAGCCTTTACTATCAAACGCTAAATCCAGTTTGGAATATTCACTGTGCAGAGAGCCATGGGATCAGGCTTCTCCAGCATCACCTTGGGAGCCGTGGCTGTGCAGGTCTGACGGGGAGATTACAGGGAGATTGAAGTTGAAGGTGTGTGCTGTGTCACACCCAGAGTGTCCCTGTCACCACACCGCCGTGCACGAGGGCAGCTGCACTGTCAGCCTGTGTTCCCGCTCTATTCCCTGTTGCCTGCTTAGTCATGCAGTCCCAGGATTTCCCAACGTGTGCCTGCAGGAATATTGGGTGCATAAGTAGAACGTTTAATCTCAGTTTACAAATGAATTTGTGTCGCTGCAGTTGCTCTGTAGCAGAATTCACATTTGACTTCTCACTGAATATCCCTGTGGGAATCATTTTCATTTTAGTTAGGAGAGGCACCTCCTTGGAAGTCTGTTCTCAAATCCAGGGGTTTTGCTAGGAAAACAGTCGGGTTCCACAGATTTAAAGAAAGGTGGGAAACTTTGAGACTCTGTACCACATGGGTTTGTACATAGATGACTTAATTTATACCTCAGTGTTTCATTCTTAATGCTTCATGCTCCTTTTGGGAATGACTGCTTTCCCTTAAGGCTTTGTCAGTGTTTTGAGAGAGAAATGTCATTCCTTAAAATTAAACACTATAAAAATGTGCTGAATTTAAATAGCTCAGGTTGCCCAAACCTTCAAGGATTTTCCTGTGTCCCATATGTACAGTTCCATGGTGTTATGGTGGGGCAGAGCCCTTTGGATGGAGCTTTGCACCAGGATTTTTTTCCTGAGTTTCATTTTTGTCTGTGCCGTTACGAAATCATGTGCTTGGTGCCGTATCTGTTGTGTGGTTGCTGCGTTAAATCTCAATTGCAGTCAGAGGTTTGCTTATGTTGTGGTGCATTTATTTTCGTAACAGCTTTTAAACTTAATAACTAATAGTTTATTTTCCTTTCACTTAATTGTACATGGGTATTTTCTGAAATTGTCTGCAGGGTCTGTAAGATGCTTTCAAATGCCTTATAAATCAAAGTTCTATTGGAAAGCAGAGTAGTGCCCAGAGCTTTGTCTTTTGGTTGTATAAACAATTTTAACAAAGCCACAGCTTCGCAGCTAATGTCCTTCCAGGTTTCCTTTTCTTGTCCCTTCTCCCAGTGACTGGCATTTGCTTACAATTCTTAATCTATTTTTGTGAAGGGAAAAGAGACAAAAATGTATTCCAAATCTAGGACTTCCCTTTTGCAGTATCACATTGTGGGCAAGCCTTGCCAAGTGCTGATTCCAGCTGCTCCTCTCAGCTGAACACTTGACAGAACCAGGTTTCCTGGTGCAGCTCTGACCTTTGGATAGGGAGTGTGACCATGTTGGGAGGGTCTGGAATGAAAAGGTTTTTCATCTCCTAGCTCTGTATTGCTCTGTGAGTTCTGCTGCAAAGTAAATACTTGATATATCTCCTAATGAGGAGGGTTTGGAGGTACCTTGGGTATTCTCAGCATGTGAAAATGCCCTGAATCTGTTAGACAGCCATGCTGAAGCAGAGGAAGTAGGAAGGAGAAATCCTGGGAAAAGGCTTATCAAAGAGTTTGACTTCAGAGAAACGAAGCAGAGGGGTGTGCTCTGTCCAAGTGTTTCCTGAGGTCCTGCTTCAGCTCTAAGTCTGATCTTTAAAATGCTAAGAAGTCACCTGAATTCCTGATCTTCCAAAGGAATAAAGCTCTTCCAGAGCAGCAGTATGTGCTATCCCTGTCAGAACAGTAGTGTTTGAGGGGGGACTTTCGAGAGGATGGTTCCAAGTGACTTTGGGTTCAATTTAGCACTCAAAAACCTGAGATGTTCACCATTAGGACTGAGAACATGCAGCAGGCACAGCTCACGTAAGATGTGCTGAAGAAAGCCAAGAAGGTGAAGTTCGTGCTCTGATGATGAGGATTATATATGCAAGACTTCAGCTTAGTTGCTGTTTTACAAAGCAATGTGATGCCTCCCATCCGGGATTCCAGTCAGACTTTTCCAGGCAAATGTTGCTTATTCCCACCCTGTTAATCAAGGTTCAGACAGTGAGTAATGCACAGCAGACTACATGCTAGGAGAGAAAGGATCATTTGGTTCAGAAGGCTCGATGCAAAACTGGAGATTATTGCAGGTTGGGAGGGACCACAGGAGCTGTGGCTGCCCCATCCCTGGAAGTGTCCAAGGCCGGGTTGGACGGGGCTGGGAGCAACCTGGGCTAGTGGAAGGTGTCCCTGCCCATGGAAGGGATTGGAACTGGATGAGCTTTAAGGGCCCTTCCAACCCAAACCATTCTGGGATCATTTGTGACCTTTCAAAAGGCATTTGAGTTCATGAAGGCCCAGTGTCACAGCAAGCACCTAAAAGTGAGCTCAAGTGAACTGTACTTGGGAATTTTAGTTTTTAAGGGATTAACTTGCTCACACAGACATTTCAGCCAGTTCTGTTACGTTGCCAAAACATGTTTGGAGACCAGCCATGAGCCAAAAGGAAGCCACCCATACAAGCTGTAAATAAGTGTGCAGAACTCGGGCTAACAGCCTTTGTGATGCTTTTTGCTCCAGCACAGGACCAGAAACATCCGGCTCACATTCCTCAGGGAATTGCCAGCTGTACAATTCCAATTAAGTGTATGTTCAGGGGATTCTCTAAACACAACTTTGCACATGGCCCAACTTTGAAACTGGCACTTGCTGATCTTCCTGAGTGTCTCTATTGTAGTCTTAGAGCCAGCAAATCATTGTCTCAGAAGCATATATCTGAGGGAAATATAAGTTGCTTTTAAATATGAGTGTCTATCCTTAGAGGAAATGTGAGGATAGTTTTAAGGGAAGGTTTGCTGAGGTGAGGGCCTAGGGAGTGTCCTGGCTTGGCAGAGATGGGTGAGCACAGTTGGCAGGGGCAGCTGTGATTTAATGATGGGATTCAGGCATTTTTGACTATTATGAAAGACATTGCAATGGCCTTTTCAGCTCCCAAAGAAGAGAAGGAAGAGGAGGAAGTGTCCAGCGTGCTGAGCCGTGGCTCTCCCGTGGGCACAGCCCGGCCCAGCCGGAGCTGGCGCAGCAGCCGGACGGCCACCGCCGCTCGCCAGCGCGACGCCGAGAATTCCCGCGCCTCCAGATCCAAGGCGAGCTCCCTGCAGCTCATCTGCAAGTCGGAGCCCAACGCCGAGCAGCTGGAGTACGGTACGTGGCATGGAATGCTTGGAGGTGTGTTGGGAGCCTTCGGAGGGAGCCGGCTGCGGGTGTCGCTCCGGGACAGCGTGGCTGGGGCAGGCGCGGGGCTGCTTGGTCACGGGTGCCTTCTGCCGGCAGCACTCCTGGCTCTGAATGTCGACGGAGGTATCGTGAGACAGATGAGCTCACTGCAGCGAACACACTTTGAAACCTAATGGTGACTTTTCCTTTCAGTGGTCACAGAAGAGCATCAGTCTCCAGATGGAGTCAGGTAGGACGCTTTGTTTTGTGGTGTTTCTTCCTGTTTAGTGTCTCAAGGTGGGCCTGAGTTGTTTGAAAAGAAATGCTTGTGTGAAGTGTTCCGTGGGAACGATGTAGCTCTGTCTCATTTGATCCCAGGCCTTTGCATTTTCAGTGTCCACTGCAGATGTCAGGAGATGTTGTGGAGAAACGGATAGTAAGATTTGATTCCACCTGGTAGCTTTGTCCCTTGAGGAGCAGATGCAGTAGGTGGGTGGGTTCAGGAGAGGACTCTGCTCTGCCTGGCCTGTTTTGGTTGCTCCTTGCTCAGTGCAAGCTGTTACCTTTCCCCAGTCGTGCTGGATGAGGAAATGCTGTGTAATAGTGTCTTTCCCATCGTGGGGGATGGTGCATGAGTATTCTTGCAGTAGTGGCCAAGCTGTTGCTGCCAAAGTCCTCTCTTCTCCTTTTCTCCCAGCAGCGATGATGATGAGGAGATGCTCATCAGTGAGGAAGAAGTTCCCTTCAAAGATGATCCCAGAGATGAGACCTACAAGCCCCACCTAGAGAAGTAGGTTGGATTATGTATTTACTGGGGGTTTAGACCCAAAAAAATGGGCATCTTAGCTGAATGAACTTAATATGCTCCATGGAATGGTTCTAAATATTGCCTGCATTGGCCAGGACTGCTCTTCTCTCTGGGACTAAAGCCTTTAGAGCCTTGCTGTCTGCCAGCTGCTTCCTTAGTCCTTGCCCATACTTCTGCTTAAAAGTGGCATTTGAGGAATACTCCTGAACTTCAGTCCAGTTTTTGCTTAAATCTTTGTAAAAAGCAGGCAGACTATTGGAGTAATGTGTTGTATTTGTGTCTTTGTAGGGAAGCACCAAAGCAAAGGAGAAAAGCAAGCAAGGGGAAGGAGGAAAAAGAAAGGCAGAAGGAGATTAAAGTGGAAGTGAAAGAAGAGAATGAGTTTCAGGAGGATGAAGAACCACCAAGGAAGTGAGTAAACTCTGCAGTTACACATGGCAGTGTGTATTGAGTATTTTGCATTCTTGCTGGTGTACAACAGTGTTTGATTGTTGTTGGTGCTCCCCCTCCTCCTCTGGGCCCGAGAGCTGCTGGGGCAGCTCTGTTTGTCCTGGGCCCTCATATCTTGTCTGTGTTCAGCCACAAAATAGTCAGAGTTTAGTTTGAGGGGTTTTTCATCATTCTGTGGTGGTCAGCCTCCCTGGGTGTGACCACACAGTGGCAAATACTTCAGGGCATCCTTACAGCGAGTTCTGTTGTGATGCTTGAAGTGGATCCAGAAATCCAGTTTGACAGGGCAGCATTCCTGCTGTGTGCTGGGGGCAGACACTGGAATACCTTGTGTGTGTGGTAAGTGTCGTCTTTGTACTCTGGGGACTACACCAGAGCTCAGGAAAACCAGCTGTTTTCCCCTCACTTTGGAGAAGTAAAACAAACTTTTGCCACCAGTCCGTCGCCAGCGGCTCGACACCTTCCTGTGTGCTGTCACTGGAACTCATGGTTGTGGCTTTCCTCCTGGCAACAGGGGGGAGATTGGTCTATGTGACTGTGTCAAAGCCATTCTTTGGGATAATGTGAGGGGAAGAAAGAAAAAGGAGCTGGTTTTGTACCTCAGCTCCTCCCTGAGCGGCTGGAACAGCCTGAGCTCCCTCTGCTGACCTGCCACACACCGGTGGTGTCGCTTCTCCTGCTGTTCCTGAGCTGCCGCTGGCTGATTCACAGAGGAAAGGAGTGAGGAGGCTGATATTTTGAGAACATTTTTGTCTGTTGGAGACTGCTTTCTGAGGCTTGAGGTTTTGTTGTTTGAATCAGATGCTACTTTTTATGTGTCATAAAACCTGTGGCTCTTCTGAGGGCTTGGATTGAGTGCATGTTCAGCATATTCCTGGCTTGCCATCAATAAGAATGTCTCAGTAGAGTCTAAAAAATACTTCCATCAATCTACTCCAAGTGTCTCTGCAGCAATGGGATCAGGCAGGCACGATGTCCTGGGCAGAGCTGTGACTTGGGAGGCTGCAATTTACGTGTGAGCACAGGTCTGCTCAGACAGGGCCTAGATTTTTGTCTTGGCAGGTGCATAAGCTGCTGTAGCTAATTCAGAGGCCTGTAAAATAGCTGCTGGATCATTAATCCTGTTTTTCCTGATCATGCAGATGGATGTTTTCCCATGGTATGGAATGTTCCCCAACAGAGCAGAGGAAATAGGGTGCACTGTTGGTTCTGGACTGCGTTGGCAAAATTACATGTTTATGAAAAATGCATTAAGAAATGCATTAGGAAAAGGGAAGTGTTGGGAGAGCAAACCACACGAAGCATTTAGCGTTCTCTAGAATTCTTCTTCCTCTGAATCTGTCTCCAACTTGCACTCAGTTTTTTTTCTAGATCTTGCAGTTAATGAGGCAATACAGCATACACTTCAAAGTCTCTGCCCACTGCTGTAAGGTAAAGAAGCTTCTCTCAGTTCTGTTTCTGTATCCCTGTTACAGGAGGGGAAGGAGGAGAAAGGATGACAAGAGCCCAAGGCTGCCCAAGAGAAGGTAAGTGATCCTCTCACCTCTCAACCCATTTCTGTTCTGCAGACTTCCTTCCCTTGTGTCCTACACACAGATACGAATTGTCCCAAAGCCATCTCTCTTGCACAGTACAGAAATCTGCCTTAAAGGGAGTAAAACCCAAAAATAGCAGCATGCCTTGTCTTCCCTCTTTTCCTTCCTGCTGTAGGTGTGGGGTTCATTTCTTCCAACTGAACCAGCCCCCTCCTCACTTCTCAGTTGATCCCTTCCTTGGCACTGCTGGAACTCTGGGTCTCCTGGGGTTTTCCCAGCTCTAGGCAGAGCTCTGGAGTAGTGGCAGGAGTGGAGGTGGCTCTTGGACAGTGGCTCTGTCACAGCCCAGACAAGGGTGTTGGAGCAATAGTTCTTCGCTGTGCTTGCACTTGTTACTTGTGGTGTCAGAGGCATCAGCCCCTCAGAGACACAGAGAATTGTGGTTCTGAATAGAACATAGAGAGAATCTTTATCTGTAGAACCATCTGACCACAGAAGCAGCCAACCACTCTGCCCCTTTCCTTGCTGATTTCCCAGGAAGAAGCCTCCGATCCAGTACGTCCGCTGTGAGATGGAAGGCTGCGGCACGGTCCTGGCCCACCCGCGGTACCTGCAGGTTGGTGGAGGCTTTCACTTCCTCAGGGGCACGGGGGAGGGCAGGGAAGGGCTGCGTGGAACAGGCAGCTGAGCCTCCACTGGCACTGACACTCCTTCCTGATGCTGTCTTTTTGGAAGACTTAATTGTGGCCATGTGTGTGTGCGCGTCTGTCAGTTTGGTGGATGGGAAGGTGCTGGTCAGTGGCTGGAGCCTGGCAGCCTCCTGGTGGCTGCCTCAGCTGTTCTCTCAGCTATGACAGAATATGCAAACTCTCACTCTTCCTTTTTAGCATCACATAAAGTATCAGCACTTACTGAAGAAAAAATATGTGTGTCCTCATCCCTTGTGTGGTCGGCTCTTCCGACTCCAGAAGCAGCTCCTGCGGCATGCCAAACATCACACAGGTACAGCGGGGTGGGACATAGACACAGACTCCTCCTCAGGTCAGCGAACAGGCAGGGAAAAAATGGAAGAGCCTCTGGGACTTCTAGACTGAAGCCAAGTCAGGTGGCTTAGATTTGCAGCAGCAGCAGGGTGTTACTGTCTTCTGGATTACCATCTTTTAAGGAAACGAAAGAAGTAGACTGTAGAGGTTTTTAATTCTCCCTCTGGCAAGTATCACTCAGGGTCTCTGTAGAGGAATAAGCCTCTGCAGATAAAGACTCTACAGATAAAGTCTGATTTATCCCAATGTGCCAGTCTTTCAGTGTTGGTCAGAGGGGATAATTAGCTCTTAGGAGAGTCTTAATCATGCCTCGCCTCTCCAGATCAGTGGCTGCGGTGTGTTGTGGGACACCTCCTCCTCTGCTGTGCCTCCCAGAACTTGTTGTTCTGCTCCTTCTTGGGCATCCTTACCTGCACCACATGAGAGTTGGGAAAGGGAGCAGGTCTGTGGGAGAGCAATGCTGCAACTGCTGTTGTCTTTCAGATCAAAGGGATTACATCTGCGAGTACTGTGCCCGGGCCTTCAAGAGCTCCCACAACTTGGCAGTGCACCGGATGATCCACACGGGCGAGAAGCCCTTGCAGTGAGTACCTGTGCCTGTGCCTCGCCCTCCTGCTCTGAGGGGCCCCCAAACCATCTGTTTCAGAGGGGCAGCTCTGAAGTCAGGGCTGGAGCCTGTTTCTGGTGTCCCAGCTCCCTTTAAACGCACACTTGTGTCACCTGCTCCTTGGGGCAGTGTCCCAGTGCAGGACGTAAGCCCTCAGTAAATAAATCCAGAGCTGGGGCCGCAGTGACATTAGTGAGCCCCTGCTGTTCTCCTGGGCTGCCTCCTTGCTACTGCTGTCCCCACAAGTGTGTGTGGACGTCCCTTTGTTGTGACCTCCCCGTTGTCCCCTCCCAGGTGCGAGATCTGTGGATTCACGTGCCGGCAGAAGGCTTCCCTCAACTGGCACATGAAGAAGCACGACGCCGACTCCTTCTACCAGTTCTCCTGCAATATTTGTGGCAAGAAATTTGAGAAGAAGGACAGCGTCGTGGCCCACAAAGCCAAGAGCCACCCCGAAGTGCTTATTGCTGAAGCACTGGCTGCCAACGCGGGTGCCCTGATCACCAGCACCGACATCGTGGGCACTAATCCCGAGGCCATCGTGCCACCCACGGATGGCCAGGGCCTCCCGCTGCTCCCCGACCCCCTGGGCAGTGCTCCCCCAGCAGATTGCCTGCTGCTGAGCCCGGAGGGGATGCCAAAGCCCTACTGTGGCGGGGCAGAGCGCGTGAGCCTGGTGGCTGATGGCAAGCTCTTTGTGGGCAGCGGCAGCAGCGCGAACCCGGAGGGGCTGGTCGTGAACACAGAGATCCTGGGAGCCAGCACGGAGGTGCTCATCGAAGATTCAGACTCCACTGGACCCTAGTGGCCGGGGAGCACCTGGGTGCTGGGACAGTTGGGACTCTGTATTGAAAAGGAAAAGGAAAGAAAAGAAAAGGAGGAGGCACTTATGAAAGAGAGGAAAGTTAAACAAAACTTACAATACTAGTAAATAACTGAAGGGTCTGCTCCCCTCCAGCGCGGATCACAGCACATCCTCTTTCTCCCAACCACTTCTCTCTCTCCCACGGCCCCTTTGTGGAAAGGGGCACGTGCTGCCATTGCCAGAGCAAGTTGGATTGAGCGACGGATTTCTCCAGGGGAGGAGGGGGCACTGCCGAAACCCTTTGCTCTACCCCAGAGCAGTTGCCTTTCTGGCTCCTTGACGTGGCCCCACTGGCAAACTAAAAAGCATTGGATGTGCTCTGGAGAAGTTTCTTAGGACTCCCTCTGCCCCGGTCCCGACTTCTATGCACCGCTGCACTCTGGTCCTTGCAGTGTCCTCCTTCCTGCCGGGGCTGGGAGTTTGGCACTTTAGCCCCTCGGCAGGGTGAGCTGTGAAGCAGCGCACGTCCCGCTCCCACCGCGCTCCCCTGCTCCAGCCCTGGCAGGAAGTGGAGGGAGGGAACGCCCTGGCTCGTAGATCATGTTTGCTCGGAGAGGCCCGGGGGCTACAGGAGCCCTGCGTGGGAGAGGCAAGGAGGAGCATCCCAGTTTGACGACAGTAATTTGCACTTTGAACATGCTTCGTTTTTGTGTTGTGGTAACAAGATTCCTTATTTATTGTTTAAAAAAGGGTCGGTATTTTTTAGTTCTGTTCTTAAGGGGCGGGGGTGGAAGGGGTTCAGGCTGTTTCCCAGTAGGCTCCAGTGCAGGGAACTCCAGTGCCATCGTGCCAGCAGCTGGGAGAGCCGAGGTGAAGGCAGCGCTCTGGAGTCAGATGTGTCTCGCAGCTTTTCCAGAGTAGAGGGAGAGCCCCTGGAGAAGAGCCTGTGTGCAGTGGGAGTCTCTGCAGCGTGTTAGCAGGAGGATGAGGTGAGTGATGGGCTGTCTCTCCCTCCCTCCCAGCTCTGGGGGAGCTCCTTATGTTAAATGCCCATTTCACCTCTAGCCTTTCGGGGAAGGACGTTGTTAGCCAGGAATTTGTTCTCGTGACTGGGACAGCCGTGAGCTACTTGCTGCTGGGGAATGTGGTGCTCCTCATCCCACCCTGCCTCTCCTTTCCAGGTCTAGACAAAGACACAGAAGCAGGGACTGGATATGGTTTTCTCAGGCTTGTTTATCCAAGGCAATAGATTGATGTGGGACTAAGGGGCTGTCAGCTTCTCTCCCTTGCCCCCATTTTGGGGGAGGGGGTTGTGTAGCCGTGTTCTCAAAGCTTCTCTCTTCTGCACAGATACCCCTGCTTTCCCCGAAACGTGGCAGGTCAGGTGTTGCCTGCCAGTGTAGTTAGGGCAGCTGTGAGCCCTTGGAAAAGTTTACATAGGATAAGATGTGTCTGTTATGGAGACTTGGATTTTTTTTTTTTGCTCTTCTCTGAAACTTTGTGTGGAGATTCAGTGGCCTTGAATTCGTAGCGGTTTTGGAAGAGGTGAAGAAAAACCTGGCTTTTTGTTGCTCGTTTTTTGGTTGGGTTTCTGTGGCTGAGAGCAGAGCTGAAGTATCTTGTCCAAGCACAAGATCGGCAGGGTTGGTCTGTAGTACACAGCAGCTTGGTGAGATGAGGTACCTGGGGTCTGGAAAACCGCAATAAAACGTGGAATTTAATTGGATTAACAGGAAGCTGACTCTGAGCACCCACTCTGTCCCCTGTGATGCCTGGAAATCCAGCTGTGGCCCAAACACAGGGCTTTTATTGGGCCGTTTGTCCTGGTTTGCCCCCTCCCTGCCCGCCTTACACTGATACCTTTGTCAGAGCAAGTCGAAGGACTTCCTGGTGTTGGGGTGGGTGGTGGCAGAGCAGTTTGGTGTCCTGTGCCCTGGGTGTGGGCATCCCACGTCCTCGTGCCGTGGCTCAGGTGAGGGCCCAGCTGTACCTGGTGTCAGGTCTCCTGGGACAGTGTGGTGGAATGGTGCTAAACTAAACCAGTTCCTTCAGTCGGGATGATCCAGTGTCTTGCTTGGATGGCTTTACTGTGGTTTTCAGCTGGAAACTTCGGGGTGGCAGCCGGTCCCCTCCCCTTGCAGACTGGAGAGGAGCAGCACACTGAGACCTGCAGCTCATGCCCAGCTCTGAGGGTGTCGCCCCCCTCCCCGGCAGTGCGGGGCTTCTCTCCGGGGACACTTGGTAGCCCCCAGGGCAGGTCCTCCCAACACCGTGCTGCTGGAGCTGCTTCTCTGCCGGCCCCGGTGCCTGTGGGAGGTGCGGGGTGGGCAGAGCCTTGCACAGAACACTAAAGGAGAGCTCGGGGATTTGTTGGTCGAGGGATGGCACTAAAACGCCTTTGGGCCAAGGGCTTGCTCACCTCTGGTGACTCAGCACTTGGCACCGGGGCTGGGGGTGGGGAGGCTGCCTTGTCACGTGTCTGCCCCAGCAGAGCAGGGTTTGCCCCTGGCCGCACTTCTGGGATGCAAAATCAAACATCTCCTTTGCTTCCCAGCCTGGACACCTCTGATCCCTGCCACTCCCCGCCTCATCCTTCCATGACACCTCTCGTAGCTCTCCCTTTTCTTTTTCTGGCCGTGGCCAGGTGCCTGTCTGTCCTCTAACCACAGCCTGCTCGCCCCTGACGCAGGAGAGATGTGTAGCTCCCTTCCCACGCCCCTCTGACGCCCTAAAACTGACACAGCCCTCCTGCAGCTCCTCCTCCCCTCGATGTCTCTCCTTCACTCGCATGCAGTTTGCTTCAATAAATTATTGTAGTAGTTTGCAATAAACTTTTTTGTATTTTTTTCCCCTGTATTTATTTTTTTTCTCCTCCCGGGGAGGGATCAGAAGGGGCACAGGGCAGCACTTTGGGGGCCCTGGGCCACCAGGCTGGGGCTGGGGGCTACTGTGGCCGGGGGCTCCCCAAGCTCAGCAGCACCTTCTGCAGTAGCCACGGGGTGGCAAGGTGGCTGCTGGGCATATGGGAACTCCCCTGGCACCAGGACCCCCAGCCAGGCACACTGTGGTACTCATGGGAAGCTGCTCTTCAACTCCTGGGATTTTTTCCCCTCTTAATCTGGGTAATGCATAACCAAAATAAACATACTGAGGAAAAACCAACCCAACCCGAAGGGCTGTTTTTGTCTTGGTGCGTGCAGCTCACCTGTGGGGTGGCCGGTGTTGTTCTGGGGTGGCTGGGACATCTTCCCCTCTTGGCAAACCCTCTTTGGGGCAGGACCCCTCTGGGAAGGGGGGATTAGAAGCGTCTGGGACAGATCCTTCTGCCAAAGTTTGAGTTGCAGCTTGGCCTGGGGCTGGTGCTGGATCTCCAGCCTGGGGGCTGCCCTGGAGCAGTGCTCAGCCTGTGCTGGCCCCGTCTGGTTGCCCGGGCTGAAGTGTTGAGCAATGTCCGGGCTTTGCTCGCCTCTTCCCGGCAGTGGTTTCCCGCGCTCTGGAATGAGCCGAGGGATTAGCGTGCTGCTAATCTCACTGTGTGGCCGGGAGGGAGGAGTGGGTCAGCCGGGGCTGGGAGCCTGTTGCTGCCAGGCGAGACGGTTCTGGGCAAGGCGCTTGGAGTAGCGATGCGTGGGGGAATTAGGGAAATAATCTGTCGCTGTTGATCCCAGAGGCGGGAATTTGCAGCGTGGTGCCAGGCCCCAGGCACGGAAGAGGGGGAGAGCCAGGCCAGCAGACGTGTGAGCGGAGCTCCCGGCTGGAATGCACCAGCTCAGCAAGGGATTGTCCTCCCCGGGCCAGGCGGGTGCTGCGCCCTGAGCCTGGTGGCCGTGACAGCTGCCCGGACCATGGCGGCCGCTGACAGCCCCTCCGCTGCCCTCCGGCGCCGCGACCTGTGCAGCCGCGGCATCCGCCTGGCCGGGAAGATGCGCGCGGATGTCGTCGACCTCCTGGATGCCTACGTGAGTTTGCCTTGCTCCTTCTGGGGCTGGCAGCGCTGGCGGGGTCCGGGTGGCTGTGCTGGGATGCGAGGACTGGCCCACGGCAGGGATGGGAGATGAAGCGCTGCCAGATGTGGGAGTGCCAGCGCTTGGGCAAACCTCAGGCACCTCGCCCTGCCCCAACACCTCCTGGCCGGCGGGGCTCGGGGTCCCCCCACGTTCCTCCTGCCACCACTGATCCCCGGCGGGTCTCACCCTGCAGGTGGAGCGGCAGGGCTTGGACGCCTCGGCCAGCGTGGCGGCGGTGGAGGGGGTGCCGCCGGCGGCGGTGGAGCGCTGGGACGAGCAGACGGGCACCCAGCGGCTGCTGGAGAACCTGGCGGCCTACCGGGCCTTCCGCGCCCTGCTGGCACAGATGCTGGAGGAGCAGCGGGAGCAGCTGGGCGATGCCGACGCGGCCCTGGGCCGGGCGCTGGCGGCCGTCCTGCTCCAGGTCTCGGCCTTCGCCTACCACCTCGAGGAGCTGCTGCGGCTGGAGAGCCGCGGGATCCCCGGCGAGGAGGGCGCGGGGCCGCCGCCCCCGCCACGCCTCAGCCTCTTCGAGCAGAAGCTGCGGGGCCTGGGGGTGCTGCGGGAGCTGGCCCAGTGGGCCGTGAGGTCCGCGCGGGACCTGCGGCAGCTCGCCAAGCCCAGCCCGGCCGCCGGCTCGGCCCCCGGCCTGGCCGAGAGCCCCTGAAGGCGAGCACAGGGCGGGGGGTCTTGGGTCCTGCTGGGGCTCCTTGCCCACCACCCCAGAGGGCAGCTGACAGCCAAGGTGGGGATGTGGAGGGGAGGGACCATGTCATTAATCCCCGTGCTTTTGGTGCTGCTCCCTGTGGAGAAACTGAGGCACAGGCCGCAGTTTACCCCTGAGGGAGCAGGGATCCCCAGGTGGGGCAGTCCTCAGGGGTCCTTGAGTTCTTCCTACTGGGCAGTTGGAATTACTCCCTGGGAAGCAGCTTTGCTGCTTGCCCCAGAGCCTGGAGGCTGTGCCCAGCAGCACTGCCCTGGTCTTCGGAATTCGGCCGCTGCCTGTGGCAGGCAGAAGCTACCTTGGAGCTCTTGTGGATGCAAGGCAGGAGCGAAGGGACAGAAGACCATCACCTGGTGAAAGGAGTCTCGGGACCTGCCCCCCA
The DNA here is from genome assembly GCA_013400975.1 of Atrichornis clamosus. NCBI lineage: Eukaryota > Metazoa > Chordata > Aves > Passeriformes > Menuridae > Atrichornis > Atrichornis clamosus. The sequence continues at coordinate 3,836 of WBMZ01007807.1, read as the reverse complement.
GCTGCAAGGCACAAGGCCTCCTGCATGTGGACTCTTTCCTTCTGCCCATCTTGCATTGGCTGCTCTTTGAATTTCTGCTCTAACTGCTTGGGGGCCCTTTAGGGAGGGAGGGGAAGCGGGGGGATAGGATCAGGAGGGGAATTCTTTACTGCTTGGACACGGTAATGGAGAGGATCTTTTAACTGCAGGCTTTGGTTCAGAAGCCCCTCTGCAAGGAGGTTAGTGCCTGCAGGGGTTATTTTAGGACTGGTAATGGCACGGAGAATCAAATAGCCCAAACTGCAGTGCTGACCCCATGGAGTTCTGGGACGTTTCACAGCACGGTTCTCGTGCCGACTGGACATGATGACTGCTGGCTGCCAAGTGAATAAAAGGGCTGGGAGATCTACCAGGGTGATGTACTTCTTGGGGGAGGTGGGACAGTGGGGGTCAACCTCGCCAGAGAGCCTGGGCTGCCCATTCCCATCTCAGGAAAGGGTCAGTCCCAGTGGGGTGAGACATCTGGAGGGGATTTGACCCACTGGGAAGGCACGGGGAAGACGAAGGAGCTGGGGATGAAGTTGGTGGTGGTGGGAGGAGAATGAGGAGGAGGGGGTGGGGGGTCACAGGGGTTGTGCCCTGTCCTGCTGTGGCACTGCCTTCCTCCCTGGCCTGTGAGAGGACAGGCAGCATGGCAAGGGGCCGGGGCCAGGGAGCAGGGAGGAGGCTGGGGACGTGCCCGGCCAGCCCCACACAAAGCAGCTTTGTGGTGGTGGGTGGGGACAGCACCGGGCACAGCGCCTGCCCCGGCACCAGCAGCGTCTGCACGGGCACAGGGGCCCTGGGAGCACAAAGAGCAGCCCGAGGCAGAGCCCCCAGCGCCATCGTGTCCACCCCAGCAACCACATAGGGGTACAAGGGGCTGAAGGATTGGGACGAGAGTGGCTTGATGGGGCTTTTTTTTGTGGGTGATGCCCAAGAAGAAGAATGTGCACCTTCCTCATCGCCACTTAGTGCCTGCCCTCAGCTTTGCAGCTCAGACTGGATTATTTGAATTTTTATGCTTCCCTGCACTCAGGAATAACAATTTCTGGCCGTTATTTTTTTTCAGGATTAGTCAAAGCGGGTCCCTTTTCCAACAAGCATTTTTCTCGCCTGGTGCTGTCCCGCTTTGTGCTCTTGAAGCCACCTTGCTCTTCTCCCCTTGCACCCTCCAGCTCAGCAGTGGCTGGGTGCTCCCACCCTCCTCACCTTCCCGCGGGCGGGCAGGGACATCTGGAGTGTGGCACAGAACCTCTCCACCACCCCACCAGGTGGGAACAGACCCCTTTTCTCCGGCGGCAGAGGCCGGGGACGAGGTGACCTTCAGATCCCGGGGAGCCGGCCAGGGCTGCAACGCGATCCTCCCACATCAGCTGCTGGCAGAGCTGAGCTCGGTGCTGCAGTCGTGCTTCGGGGTGGAAGCAGCAATGGAGACCCAAGGTGGACCATGGTGTAGCTCCAGGGATTTCCCTGGGCTTTTGCAGCCTTCCTCACTCCTTCCCTGTTTCCTTGCCAGCGGCGCTGGGCGCGCCTGTGCTCGCGGAGCAGCCGCCACGCTGGGGAATGGCCACCCTAACCAGAAACAATGGGAAAAAGCAATCCTTTAATCCAAACCTCCACGCTCTGGCTGAGCCTGAGGCTCTGGCTCTCGGCCTTTCCCTGCCAGCCAGCCCCCACCACGCTGTGGAGAGGTGGTGACGTCTGAGCTGGCTGGGATTTAATGCTATTTTTCAGCTGCAGCCCTGAGGGAATCACCAGAGAAGTGATTTGGAGAGGACAGGGGTACCCGACAGCCGAGCTCCTGTGGTGCCAGGAGGCCCTTTGGACTTGCTCTGCCATGGTTTGAAGAGAAGTTGATCCAGGTGGCTGAAGGGGACAGAAGCTGTTCATTTTGGAAACAGAAATTAAGAGTTTGAGGGGAGGACAGTCATACCCATGTGGCTAATGCTCCTGAGGACCCCTGCAGTGGCCTTCTGCAAACTGAGAACCCCCCAAAAACATCCGACATTGTGCTTTGGGAAGAGAGAAAGGATTTGCAGTGCTGGTGGGAACAGGGAAGTGGCAGCAGGGGCTGTGCTCCCGAATTGCAGCAGGGATGGAGCCACCAAAAGCAACTCACGGATGTGTTTAATTTCAAAAAAAATAAACGTTTGGGCTTAACGTGTGGCTGGGCACACTTTGTGGGGTTGGAAAGGTTTCAAGCTGACGGAGGCTGCTCCTTGACCTCAGGCAGTGGTGCTGGGTGAGAAAGGATTTGACACCAGGCAGTGAAGGCCGGAGGGGCTCGGCTGTGCTGGTCCCACTGCTGGTCCCACGTTGTTCCGTGCCAGCGTTGCAGTGCTGGCTCCTGACTCCTTGGTCCTGAGCCGGAGCTGGGGGGGTGGATGTTCACCAACACTTTCCTTTTTTAATAGCAGGAAAACCTTTTCCTTCTGCCTGAGTCAGCGGAAAGGATTTCCCCGGGTTTCCCCGTCGTGGCCTTGGCTGCACTTGTCTGCCTCAAAGGAGCAGGTGAAAACCCAGAGGAGTGGCTCTCCACGACTGTGCTGCTTTTCTGGGAAGGGCCAGGAGCCCTCCCTTCTTGCAGGAAAATGTGCCTCAAGCGTAGCCCTGCAGGTCTCTCCAAGTGTGAGCTGGAAAAAGGAAACTTTTGTGGTTCACCTCGTCCTCTCTCAGCACAGCGCCTGCCAGCTGGCATCACCGCAGTCAGTCCCCACCTGTTCCTTCCCCCCTCTTTCTTCCCTTCGTTTTTTCCTCTCTTTGGATCTTGTCTAATGGTCTCTCACCACAAGTGCTGCTGGCAGGAGCTCAGCCGGATGGGCAGTGCCTGGAAAACAGGTTTGTCAGGAATGGAGCTTCACTGGCTGCCAGGAGCTCGGGCAGCACCGCAGCTCCCTGGGGTGGACCATGGACCGGGGGATTTCCTGGTGCTGCAAAACCTGGGATACGGGTGCAATTTCCTTTCTCCCGAACCAGGAAAGGACAGGTGTTTAATATCCAGGCATATCAGCGTTTTGTGTGTCTGAGCACAGGAGTACAAAAGGAGGTGAGACCAGCCTGTCACCAGCATTCAGGGCTGCCCTGCAACGCTGCTCATGGGGCTACGTGGAAAAACCACCTCAGGAATGTTTTTTTGGCTTGCAGGGAAAGAGCAGCCAGGCAGGCACCTGGGAGAGCTGGGGTGCAGGGGCTGGGGTTACTGCTCAGACAGGAGGTGATTTTGAGCTTTGAACCCGTTTTTTTGTGTCATGGGCCACAGGCAAGGCCAGCTCAGGGGGTGCTCCCTGAAGAATTGCTCTTGGACCACATTTCTCTGTCACAGCACATGGAGCAGGATCCGTGTGACCCACCAGCACCCTGACTCCCGTGGTTGGTAGGCAGGAGCCACGAGGGGGCACAGGATGGGTCTGCATCAGGGGCTCCCTGGGCTGAAGTCCTGGTTCAGGGTTTGGGGGCCTGCAGGGTGGGGGTACAGGGACCCTGGGAGGGGTCCCAGGGGAGATGGGTGGGAGTACAGGGACACTGGGGACTCGGGGGTGTAGTGTGGGGATACAGGGACACTGTGAGCAGTCCCAGGGGTACAGGATGGAGGTACAGGGAGTACAGGGACAGTGAGGACCTGGGGGCACAAGGTGGGGATACGGGGACAGTGGGGGAGTGCCGCGGGTGCACGAGGGGGCTACCGGGACAGAAGCGGGAAGGGTTCGTCGCCCGCGGCGGGACGCTCCGTGCCACCGGGGCGGGGCGGGGCGCGGTGACGTCGGTGCGGTGCCGCCCCCTGCCCGGGGCGCTCGGTGCGGGCGGGGCCGGGCGGA
>WBMZ01007806.1:0-26246 GCA_013400975.1 Atrichornis clamosus | reverse complement strand
TGTTACAGTCAGTCTTTAATGAGTTCCAATTTAGTTGTAAAATAGTCCTCCTAAACTTCTAGATTAATAGAAAGAACACATCAATTAGGCTCTCCCAAGTCAACCCGTTGTTGCTTTTTAAATGAAAGACAAAAAAGTTGAAGAAAGATAAAAACTGCATCAGATGGAGCACGCTTCCATTCACCAGCAACACATCCTAAGCAGAGCACATCTAAATTCTTTCAATACCTTTATACACATAGGCAGATTAAATATATCTTAATTACAATATTTATAGCATATTAATCCTCTTTATAAAATGAAGGATTTCTAGCTCATGTGTGCATTTTAGGAGTCAAACAACATACACACTTTTTTTCCTATAAAATTTCCACTCTAACTTCAGAACAAGGAGTTAATTTCTACTGCCCATACAGGAGCACAAAGAAACTATTATTTTTATTCCACAGGTCACCACAACCAGCCCTCTATCTTGGTGGCCCTGCACTGGGATTTGTTCCAGTGTAACAATCTCTTTCTTGCACTGGGGAGTGAGAGACTGGGCACAGCACTCCAGACATAGTCTCACAAGCCCAAGCTGAAGGGAAGGATCGCTACCCCAGACCTGCTGGCCACACATTGACTCATGTAGCCCAGCATGAAGCTACCCTTCCTTGCTGCTACAACTCACTCACTGCAAGGACTGCTGTCACCTCACCTTCAAAAGTTTGCCCATCTGTGCTGGTTTTGGCTGAACTAGAGCTAATTTTCTTCACAGTGACTAGTACGAAGGAGTGTTTTGGATTTGTGCTCAAAACAGTGATGTTTTTGTTATTGCTGAGCAGCATTTACACAGCTTCAAGGCCTTTTCTGCTTCTGCTACTGCTCCTTCAGCAAGGAGGCTGGGGGTCTGCAAGAAGTTGGGAAGGCACACAGCCAAGACAGCTGACCCCAACTGACCCATGGTATATTCCACACCATAAGGCATCATGCTCAGCATACAAGCTGCATATAAGCCCTGGGAAGGAGGAACTGGGGGGTGTTCGGAGTGATGGTGTTTGTCTTCCAGTGCCACCATTCTGCATGATGGAAACCTGCTTTCTTGGGGATGGCTGAATATCCACTGGCCCAGGAGAAGAGGTAAGTGAATTCCTCGTTTTGCTTTGCTTTCGTCTGCAGTTTTTGCTTTTCCTATTGAACTGTCTTCACTTAACCCATGAGTTGTCTCACTCTTTCCCTTCTGATTCTCTTCCCCATCCCACTGGTGGGGCAGACAGAGAGTGGCATGGTGTTTATATTCCAGCTGGGGTTAAACCATGACACTGACACCATCATCACATCCAGAGTGCCTCCTAGACTGCTGGCCTGCTCTCCAGCCCAAAATTCACTAACTTGGTAATGATGTGACTGGGGTCAAGTCTTTGCCATCAGTGTATACTATATACGCTTTTACCCACAGTGTTAGTCATTTCATCCAAGAAAGCAATGACATCAATCAGGCATTACTTGTTCTTGGCAAATCCATGCTGGTTGCACCAAATCACCTTCTTGTCCTTTGTGTGTTGAGAAAGTACTTCAAAAAGGACGAACTTCACAACTTCCCCAGGGGCTGAGGTTATGCTGATTGGCTTGAACTTAGGTTTTTCTTACTCTGTTTCTTCATGCATGGGCTGTATTCCTCCAACAAAGGCTCTTCCTGCTTCTTTCTCTTGCATTCCTCCTTCTCATGGTCCAGCCCAGTCAGAAATTCCACGGATACTCTTGGTAGCCTGTTGCTATGCTTGACTTCCTGCACACATGAATGGAACGTTCTTGTGCTCTGATGAAGCTGCCTTGAAGATCAACCAACTCTCCTGGGCACCTCTACTCTCCAGGGCAGTTTCCAGAGAGAAAAAGGACAGGCCAAGATCTGCCCTTCTGAAGTTCAGGTTCGTAATTCTGTTGTTAATCTTGATCACTCCTCTCAGGATCTTAAATTTTACAATCATCAGGTTGCTGCAGACAAGACTGCCTAATCCTCTACATTTTAATCATCTTCTACTTCAACCCATGAAATCAAAGCCAACATTGCTATTTAACAGCCTGATAGTTTTTGTGTTAGTTTAATACTAACAGAAAATACTTGCTTGTTACTTAGTTTACTTAGTAAAATTAAGAGAGATTACACATAGCTGCTTTTATAAATGAAAAATAGGCAGTTTTAAATGATGGTGCAACAGGCTGACCAGCAAAAAACCCCAAACCCTACTACTCTAAGCCAGTAGAAATTCTTGTAGCACACAAGTGGAACATGCCACAAAGTGTGGCAAACACCTTGCAAACTGCTATATATAGTACTGTGTATGACATCATTCAGCATTATCAGCACAGAAGTGAATCACTCACCACTGTATCTAAAGGTTTTCATGTGATGCCTGCTCACACAAGATGGTGTTTTTAAAATTCTAATCAGCAAACATCATTAGGGGTACAGAGTTTATCCATTATACATTTATCCTGCATAAAAGAACCTGTGTAACACCAAGTGTATTTAAAACCATCTTCCTTCTCATATGCAATTGCTGTTTTACTTTTAGAATTTACGCCTCTTGGCAGAAGGGGGAGAAGAGCTGCTTTGTTTTTTTAACTGAAAAGCTTTTGAAGGAATAAGTGCAAATGGCAACATTACGTTTGGCTTCTTGGACAAGAAAGGCAAGAATATCTTAATTTCAATTAAAGTATAGAAGATGTGGCAAAGAATACTTTCTGTTGAAACTTACCTACATTTCTACCTATAAACACACAACTTCACAGTTTGCCTAAACTAATCAGAATGGAATTTGCTCTGCATATTGTTCTATATCCACTTAAAACTTATTTCCTGATGCAGACACATTAAAGTACAAAAGTTAACTGTTATACCTACTTCATGCATAAAGTAGGATTACAAAAATCCTTTTCTATGTCACTATCAAAAGAATCTCTTTAGTAAGGATGGAAAACACAGCTTGAAACTACTATGTGCTTCATTTATACATAAAGACCACTTCATAGCTATTTACATACTTATAAAAATTAAGAGAGGCTTCAGTAAAGGTCTCTGTTAAAGACAATTTATTTCAGAGAAATCTCACAGATATTTGTTTTGAATGAGCTCAGGTGTCAAAGTACTAGTCCTTTCAAAAATATTAAGAAGCAAGAAGTATCATAATGTTCAATACAAAGAAGAGACAACAATTATATTACAGTTGACTAATGGGGGAAGCACGTGCTCATTCTTGCCAAGAGTTGTCTTGCCAGCTTCTCAGAGCAAACATTATCCATTTCAATTCTTCCACAGTCCTGCAGCCATGGTGAACTACTGCTGCTTTAAGGCCCAGCTGTTCTCAGGTGGAAGTACTCCTGTAGAGACCTGACTGATCCAGGCTGTGGGAACCAGGTTAAACAGCCAAGCGTGCAAGACATAGCGAGAACAGAGTACGAGTGGGACTGCTCAAAAGCCAGGGTGTGTTGATTAGATTCTCCATGGGAACAAAACCTTCCTTTCTCAAAAAGATGGAGGAGTTTTCTGGCCTTTAGAATACATGGCTTCCTCAGCAACAAGAAAACATGTCAAAGCAACATCAGGAACTACTAATGGAATTTCAGAGGACAATTATGCTTTCACTTGATCTTTTACCAAGAATATTTTAGAGGGTGGGGAACAAGGTATATTTACAAAGTTTCTGTAGCTTAACTAGTCTTCAATAACAACCCAGTATAGAACGACAACTTTTTTTTTTAATTTAACATGTAGTAACATCAAAACAAACAAATGTTTCCATGGAGACGACTACCTAAGTAAATGCTCACAATGGATCCAAGGCCTGATGTCACCCAGGCCTGCCTGCAACCATAGTAACATGCCAGTGTAAACAGAAATATTTTTATTTTTCTATCTAATAATGTCATAGAATTAGCAGTTTTATGGCAGTGCTTAAAACATATTCTTACAGCGCTGGGTGGTAACACTTCTAAAATAAGAGCAGAGATATTTATATCAGGGCTATTACTATTACCATGTTAACTACATAAAATAAGTGGAGTATGTGTATGGTATAGCCAACATATCAAATTTCCCAGAGCAGTTGTTGACCCCAATAAACAAAGAAATTTAAGTTTCTAAGGCAACATAGTGGAATCTGGTCAGAGTTCAGCAGCATCTATTATTCTAGGGCATTCTACTTTCCTTAAAAATCCTGAAGTTCTTAAGACTGTTGTGTCTCACCATCTTCCTGCAATAAGAAGAATGCAGCCACATGTTGCTTTTCATACCGAATGCAGAACGCTTCAGTGCCCTTCTCCTGTGTCACCAATGAGCCTACTTTCTCCAAGGCAACAAGATTCACTAAATCCGTATTTGCGCTCTGCAAGCACAAGACACACAGCCTAAAAACTTTTGTAACTCTGGAAGAGTACCAGAAAAGAAATAGTTAATTAATGAAGAAATTTTCCAAGAAAGCAGGCAAGTGTTTCAGCCACTGAAAAGGCACCCATGGAATTACCACTCTCATGAAAAACATGCATCAAATACATGTCTGCATGTTGTATGTCTTTAAATTCAGTAGGCCCAGACTGCATTATCGCTGTTCATTAGCAAAATATAAAAGAAAGATGCCTATATAGATGGTATGTGAAAAATTAATGCTTATAATGATCTAATACTAAGATATTTATACTAAACCTCTACATTTTAGCAGAAACCTGAGCTACAGGGAAATTGAAAATATTATCATAACAAAAAAAGTTAGAGTACTAGTTTTAGTCCCATCACAAAAACTTCAGATACAGTAATTTATGAAAACTTCCATTCTCATAGAATATGACTGTGACTTATCCTTGTCTTCAAGTATGGCAGTGAATTTATGGACCAGTTAAAAAAATTACTTCCTATGAAGTATTATCAGGCTTTTTTTTAACAATCATATGAGCTGGTTTTTCCAAGAGGAGGTTGCTTCATTTTTGCCATTTAAAGAGAAAAAGTTATCCTGGTACCAATTAGCAGAAGAGATCTTTAATCTTTACATAACTTTAAGCAAGTAACTAGCTTTGAAATTAAAATTTACCCTGCAACCAGTGTTGCTGTTACATGCAGTCCAAGGAACATACAAAGAAAGAAGTACATCATCTCAAGTGTTGACTATGAAACTACAAAAAAATGCTTACTGTATATTTATATTTACAGTTATGTACACTTCTGCTGGCTTTCCTGCATTTTTAACAGAGTTCATCGCATAAGATATGGTAGAACTTTGCAATTCACTCTTCACAATTCCTTTTGCTCTTTCAGGTACAACATACATGGAAGGTTAACAATGTTGTAAGAGATAGCTTTATTGTATGCTTTATAACCTAAAAAATAAAAAAAGCTTACTCTTTTACTTATTATAGAAACTGCCATCTATTCCAAATGCATTAGTGCAATCCAAATATTTGGCATAAATGTAGGTGTTTTTCATTCTTCTCTCTAGGGATGCAAATTATAAATATTCATACATGTGGCTACTCTCATAAGCTTTTTACTTCTATAGCTATAGCTATAGCTTTTTACTTCAACTAATTACATTGCAAAATTATTTGCCACTTCATTTCTCATATTTTCTGAGCTGACAATTATAACAATCAACAAACTACATTACAATCCACCAAAGTGGAAGGAGTTGTGAGACCTTACAAATTACAGTTGAACAAAAATATCCAATTTACATATTTTTTTAATAAGAATGCAATTCTAGCAATAATTCTTTCATGTCTACTACTGTGAATTCTTTGCATTAGACTATTCCTTCTTCTTATCATAAAGTTCATATAACATTGTGCTTACATGAAGGCCTTCAGTGGACCTTTTATACAAGATAAACCCACAAATTACATTTCAGTCTGGCCTGACATCCTTACGCATTCTACACTTCTTTTTTTATTTGCAACAAAGGCTCACTTCCACATTTATAACAACATTAAACTTAACTTTAAATGAACTAATCTCTGAAAAACAGACACATAGTTCCAGTTTTGAAGAAGTATCACAGACTATTCAAAACATCCAGAATTTTCATTCACCTGGTTTAGCAGAGGTGGAGAGGGTGTGTTAAGTCTACAAAAACGTTCATTACTTCAGAGCTAAAATCTCTCCTGGACTAGAGAAAGTTGCCAATCAGTGAACAAAACATCATCTTTCAGTAGCTCTTAGGTAAACACCTCTCTTATTAATTTCATTGCTACTTTACCCTGACTATTAGCAATGTCTAGATCCTACCTATTTTGTCAGTATCTATAGCAGAATAATAAATAAAGCCTGGGAAGGTTAGCAAAACAACAAATGTAGGCTTTATACATAGAAATTCATAAATCCCAAGAACATTTCTACTAGATTATTTTCTAGTGTCTGAAAAACATGTGCCATTGTCATAAACTCTAAGTATAGCTTGCTCGAAAGCATACCCTGCTAAATAAATACAGTGGCTTTCCAGTAATAGAACCAACAGAAAATATGTTTGGAAGTTCTAACACAATGCTGGATGGCAAATGTAACTGTATATGACAAACACTTTTTCTTATGTTTGTGGTGTTCCCTGGCCCAACTACAACTGCCAAAATTCACCAGGCCCATCTCACTGAACCACCACTTTGGCTGACCATAAGAATCCATTACTGAGGCCCATCTTGTGAGACCCAGTTTAGCTCAAGAACCCAAAACCAACAGTGAAGCACAGAGCCTTCTGGTATCCATAAGCAGAATTCTTATTGAGGCATGGAAGCAGCACTCTGCACTTTTGAGGGGAGTTGGAGATTCTTTTATAGTGTTTAAGGTTTTACATTTAACACAAACGGGGAAAAACTTGGTTTGTCAAAAAACCTTCATGCTCTGCTTAGAAAAAGCTGCTTGTAAAATGGAAATGAGTATGAGTTTATTATGTGAGTGTGCCTACTTTGACACATTACCAAATATATCATTATCCTTGAGCTTGGGGTTAAATGTGAAGTAAAAGAGAAAGCAAGGAAAAACAGCTGTCTGAACATGCTTGAGAAATCCTGTATACTCAGCCTATGCTTAACCCTCCTAAGTTAAAGCACATTGCTAACACTTGAGCTCCTACAGCCATTAAATCTTCCCTTTTTAAAACCCAAAATACTATATGTGAAATAAATGTGATCTAGACTAAGAAGAATTGCTGACACACCCACTCAAGAAAACATAAAAAACCCACAAAAACCCAACAGTTAAGAAAATGTGGAAGCATATCTACTGAAAGCATACACTTGAACAAACAGACCTTCCTAATAAAGATAGCAAATCTCAGCTATTGTAGGTTTTCCCATTTGCCACTTAAGCAATAGAATTTTAAAATAAAATCATTTTAAAAGAGAAGAATATATAAAATACATGTTATATGTACATCTACAGGTTGAGGAATGAACAAATAATTAACAAACAAGACTAAAATACTTTTGTATTTGATGCAGTTATCTATTAAAATATTAAATACTAGTGTGCTGGTTTTGACTGGGACAGAGTTAATTTTCTTCACAGTGGCTGGTATGGGGCTGTGTTTTGGATTTGAGCTGAACACAAGGTTGATAATATAGAGATGTTTTTGTTACTGCTGAGCAGTGGTTACACAGAGCCAAGGACTTTTCTGCTTTTCGTACTGCCACACTGGCAAGAAGCTGGAGATGCTTGGGAGTTTGGGAAGAAACACAGCCAGGACAGGTGACCCAAACTGACCACAGGGATATTCCAGAGCATATGGCATCATGCTCAGTATATAAAGCAGGGGGAAGAAGGAGGTACNGGAAGAAGGAGGTACAGGGGAACATTTGGAGTGATGGTGTTTGCCTTCTCAAGTAACTGTTACACATGATGGGGCCCTGCTCTCCTGGGGATGGCTGAACACCTGCCTGCCCATGGAAAGCAGTGAATTAATTCCTCATTTTGCTTTGCTTTTATGTGCAGCTTTCCCTTACCCTATTAAATTGTCATTATTGCAACCCATGAGTTTTCTAGTTTTAACTCTTTAAATTCTCTCCCTGATCCTACTAGTGGGGAAGTGAAAGAGTGGCTGCGTGGGGCTTGGTTGCTGGCTGGGGTTAAACCAGGACAACTGGATAGAGGAAAAGATGGCATGCTTCTTCTGAGAGAAATGACAACACTTAAGAGGGGTCATTGGAGTGAGGTCTGAGAAACTGCTGAGCTAGCACTCCCCCACAGAGATAGCAACAAGAGCCCCCAGGCTGAGCTGAGAGTGCTCAACTGAAGCAAGGGATTATGCTGACATTCCCCAGGAGCCTCAAGCACCTGCCACCTCAAAACTCACTGCTGGGAAACAGGACTGGATTTCTTCTGCCCCAACAGTCACTAAACCTGGTACTTCTTTATATCTGCTAATGCTGCATATCTATTTATGCCGTATCATGGGGTTGTCCTTTCACTAAATAGCCCAGAAACTTGTATGAGAAAGTAGCATTAAGATTGTATCTATCATTACAGGAAAAAATAAAACAAATTTTTCAGCTGATGAAAGTTAAACAAAATTTGAAAAAAAATGCTAGCATTGCCTACCACAGATCAAGAAACAAGCAAAATCCTACAGCCTAAACGTCCATTTCAAATAAGCCAGTTCACTGATGGTATATCTAACTCCATCAACACAACTTCCAAGAAAATACAAGTAGGTATTGATACAAGGACAAGAGGCTGAGAGTGTGCATATGTAGTGGTTTCAATTATCTAGATAAGAATCCCAAGGAGAAAAAAAAAACAAAGAAAGAAATCAATCAAATAAGTCATTCTAACTGTATATGTTGCACTGGACCACTTTCAAGATTAAAAATCTTTTCTTCTCTGCATTTCTCTGCTCTGACACTCTAAAGGGTCAGTGCTTCTAGCAAACTTTCCCAACTACCTTGTAAATAACTCACTTTGCATGTTATCCCCAGCATTACACCACAGCAGTTGAGAGCACAAGCCAAATAAGTGTACCTACAAGCTACAAGCACAATTAAGGGACTCCTTAAAAAGCACATCCCTCAACACAAGAAGGCATGAGACAATTTAAATAGTTACTGTGGTAATAAAAAGCAGAAAAGACAAGACTATCATATCAGATGCCAGGGGAAGGGAAAAGGTGAACATAATCCAATTCTACACATAAAGCAAAAGCAAAAAAAATTATTTGGGGCATCATACAGAATATGTTGTAACAGATAAATATCTTCTCTTAGATTTGATTCATTTCTGACCAAGCCTGACTAGATTTTCAGACTGGGAAGAAAGCTTTGCTAAAGCTCCAATCTGCTCACAAGAATAAGCTAAGACCACCAAGATAATCCTAACTCACCACAGTCACAGGTCGCCATCATAAATTCACCATCAGTTTGGCATGGCCCTGCACTTCAAACTTGAGCTGGTGTTGTGCTGGACATCAGGACTGTTGTTAGATTATTGACTTTTAGTACATATCCCACCTTAGCCTCAGTCCTCTGAGGCCAAGTTTTGTCAATATCATCCTGACATCCTGACTTCATTCAGACATCCTTCAGGAAACATTGAGAGCACTTACTGCAGTCCAGTTTATTGGAATAGTCTGCATTTGTCCTGATCACATCATACCTCTTTGTACAGTGAAACTGAAGCCAATTTCAGGTAGCAGATCAGAAGGTAAAAGCTGTATCTTCAGATCAAGCAACAAGATTTTGTAAAGGATCAAGAAAAGATATTGATTTTGACAAACAGTGTCTCACAACAGCTGTAAGCAACAGCAGGTAAATTTAGATGATATCTACAACACATGGTGGGGAGACAATGAAATTATGGCAGAAAAGAACTTACTTGATTTTACTGAAGACGATGTCAACATCTGTGGTTGTCACATTCTTCCCATCTATCACATGACAGTCCTTACATAGCTTTGACCAGTTCTTCCCATGCATTTCTTTTCCTGTGGCTCTTGTATCACCATGGACAGCAAATTTTCTAAAGGCTTCTTCCAGAGCACTTATTTCTCCTGCCATAGCTCCCTCATGGGAGTTTGATTCAGAGGATAATCGTTTTGCTGGTTTGGTTGATTTGTCAGCCATTGTGCTACAAAGAAGAGGAGGGTAAACTTATGTTAGTTTGGACTAGATTACTTTCTGTCAATCTACATGCTACAGTCCATGTCACAACATATGAAAAATAAACAGTCCATAACGTTGGGAAGAACTCACTGCCCTTTGGCCCATCTAGAAAAAAATTCAAGTATATTTTTTTTAAAAGGCAGGGCAAGAAACTAGGGGCACAAAGTAAGTTTTGTCATCATCACATCAGCCAAAAAGAGAACACAATATTTGCTTCCCTTTTTGTTTTTCTTAAATGGCAATCATCACAGTCACCCTGTTGATTTGAATAGAAGTATGTCCTTTACTTTGTAGGCATTACTTGTATTTCTCAAGGAAAAATAAACATACCTTTATTTTCTGGACTGTGGCTTTTTATTTTTTTTTACTGAAAAATTAAGTATTTTTTAAGTGCAGCAAAAGTATTCATGTCAGAACCCTTATGTTATATTATATAAGGGTTAACAAGTACAAGACAAGTCTCTCTTGTTAACAAAACCATTCATTTCTCAAGTTTATGCCCGAAGACCTGTAGCTGTGGAATTCATTTGGAATTAACACATCCATGATGCAGGAGTACTGAGAAGGGTTGTCATTACTGCAGAGAACTTTCAGACTACCCCAGGTACATACAGGAAAGGTTTGCCTTCTAAAACTGAGCAAAAGAATTCTGTTTTCAGGTGTCTTCATAAACAAAAATACCCTGAAGTGACAGAAACCTTTGCCTTCCGCCCATGCACTCTTGGCTTGGCAGAAGTGAGAGGCACTGAAAAGCCTAGGCATGGGCTAGGCTGTCTGCCCAAGCCAACAGCTGCATGCAGAGTATTGCCACAGTCACATTGGTGGTGCGGGTACAAATTTTATCCCACAAAGAGGCACTTCAGGTATCAGGAATTTGGCAAATACTAGATAAGGAAAGCCTACCATACCTACCTGGCCTTTCTTCTAAAGCCCCAGCTGTATGTGGGATGTGATTACCATATCAGAGATCAGTATGTATTTCTAGTTAAGGTTTTATTTCTGCATCAGATAGAAAGTTCTTTTGCCTTATATACTGTACATCAATACAATTGCCTCAGCAATGGAAATTTCTGTATTGTTTAAACTCTGTCACTTGAACAACCACAGCATACCCTTTTCTGAACACTGCAACAGAACTAACCACAGCTACTTGCTATGCAGCAGTTATTGCTAAACTTTGTGATTAGAATCTTTTAATTAAAAATATACTAAAGGACTTTTGTCCTTTACAATTGAGACAATGTAGCATGGTCAAAGTACTACTGTTTATTTTGAAAAAGTAAATGCTTAAAAACCTTGTTATATCTTAAGTCTGGGGATCCTTCTCTTTTGTTTATACTGTTGGCACAAGTTTTGGCAAACAAACCAAAATGCTAAATTAATATTAATATGACAGGAACTTACTAACTCTAGCCTGAGAATTATATGTGTACCTATGAATAAAAGGAGAGGCACAGAGGAGGAAAAAGAGTTTGAAAATGTCAAGTTCATTAAAAAGTTTTAAAAGTAACCAATTCCCATTTCTATTGCCTTTGCATCCTGCCTACTCTCCAAAGAAGAGCAATTTTACCTCAAAAAACTTATCTGAAAGCATTGCAACACTGGAACTTCAAAACAAAAAGCATGCATTGTAAATTGTAAGCTACCACAAACTTTATAGATGCATACATTTTTACCAAAATATACATAGATTATATTGTCCATTTCATTAGGGTACACATTCTTTTGCTACCAAAACAGTACTGAGAGAACATAAGAAGAAAGCAAAATTACTGTGGACACAATCTATACAAAAAAGTGTTTCATTAAAAATCAGATCATAAAGATCTATGATGTACCTCTGTGTTCAAGGACGTTTGACTTCCAAAAGCAGAAGTCTCTTCCAAGCTTGTACCATTTCAAATCAACTGGAGCTAGAAAACAGAGCCAGAAATTTTCCAAGCTAATACTAACTGGCTAGAGGAAGAGATCACAGATCAGCAAAAAACAAAGTCTGTACAGGATATAAAAAAACAAAGTTATATTCGTATGCAAGTAACAGGACAGAAGAAAGTGGAGATTTGTCATCATAAGGTATGTACAGCTTGCACTATTTAGTAATTTTATCTTGTGCCAAATAAACTTCACAAGAGATTTTCAGGGATAGCTCCCTCCTGCTCTTAAGCAATTCTCTCAAGAAGGTATACTCAGTGGGAATACCTTTGAAAGACACAACAATCACATGGTTTACAAGCTATAAACAAGAAAACATCTGTGCCACTGTCTCATCTGAAAAGGGAAAAAATAACCACATGCCTACATTTTTGTGTATCTCCTGAACAAAATTTTTCTTTAGCCAGTGTCAGTGTCTTGCTGGCCAATTTTGCTTAATACTTTGTTGTCTATAACCATAACTGAACTTTGCACAGCACAGCAGAATCATGTTTTATTGTCTCATAGATTCTTCAATATAATAGCTGTATCAATTGAAAGTCTTTGTAACTTACTCTCAGTAGCTAAAAAATTTAAACTTTATATGCTTCTTATAGGAAAAATTCTTAAAAGAATATATTTGGCCTTCAGAAAGAAAGCTCACTTCCAGACTTATTTCTCTCACTCATCAACAAATGAACTTGTATGTTTAGAGTAGTTCTGGATCAGGGGGAACAGACACACTACAGAAAAGGCTTCAGCTCTGAATGGTGAAATCCAGTAAGCAAAACAGACTCATTTCAAAGAAATCCTTATGATCTAAAGCAGAAATATAAGGATAGTTTAAAACTAGGGCTCTGCAGTGGTTGACAAAAATTAACATGGACAGTCCTTTTCTTGTTGTATCATAATTACAGTTTCCTTGAATAATCCTGTGCAATAGCATGAAATTTACTAAAAAGAAGCTACCTGGATTTATGAAAACACTGACCTACTCTCAACCTAAACTCTTCTTTCTTAACACCATAAACAACACTTCAGAAGATAAATATGTTTATTAGCATACTACAGTTAGAAGGTAAGGAATTGCACAACACAGGATACAAAAGCAGACTTTTAATGGGGTCAGCTCCTTTAACTTTTTTTAGTGATTAGAGATGAGGAAGGAGATCATGTCATGTTGAAGAAATCAGAAATACAGGTCAGAAAATGGTCTCAAACAGAAATACAGAATAACCTGTTTGACAAAATTCAAGATCAAATGCTGTTTTGAATCTTCCTTACCCTGGACCCTTCTCCTTTTTCCCTGGACAAAAGGAGCAAAAGGTGCTTGGTAAATTCTGTTAGAAGTAAAGATTAGCAGTAATTTGGGGCAGGGCCACAGCAAGATAATAGGTAAAAGAGAAAAAAGAAAGTGATTATTCTAAAATACCAAATCTAACATTCAGTAAGACAAAATTAAGCCGCTGTTCAAAAACATGAGCTGTGTAGATGCCGACTATAACAACTACAGCTAACCAAAGAAATGCCTTTCGTCATCATCCAAAAAGTCTAATACGTACACAATTAAACAATACTGATTTCTAGAGCCAGCAGAAAAGAAGGAAGGTGGCACTAGCCACCAATCGCATCCTCTCCAAATACTGCTTGCTCCAACCAAGGAGGTCCATATCACCAAAAGCAGCTAGGTAAGAAAGAGGTATAAGTAGATGCTAGAGTTCAGGAGGTTTATGAAAGAACAACTATCCCAAAAAAACCTGGAGTTTCAGAAACCCATGGAATACTTAGACAGTTAGGCGTTGTGTTAGGAACTGCTACAGTCTGTGTCCTTTAGTAGGATGAAAAAACAGTTCTTCTTGTTCTCTCACTCTGCAGTAGGTAATGCAGCACATTATACAGACAAAGATTAAGCCAGGGATCAAACTAACTGATGTTAACTGATGTTAGTCACTGACATCATGACTATCTTATGCTAAATAGATTGAAAGTGCAGATCTGTGTTCTCAGCACATGCCTAACCCATTAGAAGAAGTTTTCTAGTATCATCAAATTTCCTTTCAGCCAGAGACTACAATATATACTCAACCTGCAGACAGACATCTGGGAGACCTCCACTAGATAAAGTCACCTTATTAACCTGGATTCTTCCATAAAAGAGGGAACAAGAAGTTATTGCTTCTGTGAATTTCAGTTGTCAGTTTTCTATAGCTGATATATATAAATGGCAGATACATATAAATGGCCCAAAGCCTCAGTATCAACCACCTGTCAACTCTACTGAAAGATTTATATTAAATTACACTCTTTCACTTATCCACATCCTCCCCATGTGTCAACATATTGCAGGAATTCTGATATGGTTTTGATTTAGATTTGGGAATTGCTATTAAAAGTAATCCATCTCTCAATAGCAAGGACAATTTGAAGACTATTTCACTAAAAGTGTTTACTAAAGACTCTTTACTAAAAGCCAGAGCATTTTTCCCAACAATTTCAAAAGTTTATGCAAGTCTTTGAATATGCACATATACTACCTGATCAGAATTCACAATGGCACCTTCCCTGCCCTATCCCTGAGAACTAATTCATGGTTTATTTGCTCAGGGGTTGCAGACACCTTAGCATTTATAACAGAAGTTAGCATCACTGCCATGCTATAAACAGGGAAACCAAGGCAAAGAGATGAAGAAACATATCTGTTCTGCTGCCAGTATTCAGAACATAATGAGGACCCTGGGACCCATACTCTACACTACTTTAATTATTAAAGCCACATAAAGCAGGTACATGAGTGTAAGGAGTGCTCTGAAGAACCAACATTCTCTGACTCTATTAAGGATATAAAAATATAGTCTCACGAGCTGCAAATCTATTGAACCACTTCAGGACCTCCACACCAAAAAATGTTTTTATATTAAAAACAACACAAACCAACAGGATAAAATCAGAATACCTATCTTTTTGGGCTATACCACGTACTGTCTCATCTGCTTTGTCTAGCTCACCTCTAGTACACTAAGAATATACTGTTTCAATATAAGTTGAATTGTTTCCATTTTCACATTTTAAAAAGCATTAAAAAAACACTTTCAATGGAAGTTGTCTCACAACATTAACTGCCACAGAAATGAATGAGTGCAATTGTCTAAGACAGAAAAATAGACTAGAACACTACAGCAGATACTTATTACAGCCTCAGATACATTCATGTTAATGGAAAAGGCAGCATATTTTAAACCTGTTTGTTCTTTAGAATATATATCAACCAAGAATTGACTAAAATGAGGTCAAAAGTCCTGTGAACCAAGGGAAACTTCCAATTCAAACTTTTTAACAGCAAAATCATTCAAGAATCAAGCAGACTTCTGCTTGCAAGGCTGCTGACATTGATAAATTTGCAGAAAAGATTCAACAGCACAATGGCACAGTTGCAATGCAATACCAGTACTACTAGCATCTACTCTTTCCTGTAATGCTCACCTTTGCATAGCTCAGCCTTATTTCTTAGGGGTAATGCCTAGCTCCACTGCGACCTGTAACACAATTACACAAGACCCCAAAGTTATGTTTACACTGCGCATCAAGGCCATCATCCAGCTAACATCTAAAGTCTGCAGTGTAAATTCCTCAGGCTCCTAAAACCTAAAATGCGCTATCTATTAAGGCTCTCAATCTTAGTCCTGATCCCTCCCTAATTTCTTAACCCCTTCTACCATATGCCCCAGACAACTAGTTTTATATGTTAAATGTTACCTGTTTTTACCTTCTGTCTTGGGGTGACTGTATGACACCAGTTTATCTCATATCACCCACTTTATACTAAACATGAATTCTGTGCCCCTGATTTGAATCCAGGAATTTTCAAGGACAAACACAGACACTCCCGCCCCAGGACTCAGGCAGGGTTTTTTTTGGTTTTTTTTCTTGTCTTGTGCTCTCAGCTCTGCCACAAGCAGCAGGGAAGACAGAGGGGGTTTTTTCTTTTCTTTTTTTTTGTTATTTTTTGGCCAGTTTTTTCGGCTCTGTTTCTGAAGGGAGAGAGACGGAAAGCGAAATTTTTTTTTCTTTCCCTTTTTGGTTGCCGGGACGGAGAAGTTTTCCTTGGGACTTTTTTTTTTTTTCTCCTTTTCCCTGAAACCACTTTAAAACTGAGCTCCAGTCCAGGACAACCAAGTCATCTGATTGTCGACAATCGCGGGGGGAGAGGCCCTGCCTCGGCCCAGCAACGGGGGCCATGCCAAGGACTCTGTACTTTACACCGGTTTCTCCATTGCAAGTGGTTTATAATTTAATATTGTTCATTTCTTTTCTGTGCCTGCAGGCACTCTGTGTCTGTGTGTGTGTGTCCTTGTAAATACAACAGGGTTTTTTTCATTTTCCCTCCGAGGAATCAGGGGTTTTTTTTGGACCTGGTGGGGGAGGGGCTGTCAATAGTCTACCCTCCCCGGGAGGGCATTTTCCTCCTTATATTGTCTCAAACCGGGACGCCTTCCATCTCCTGCTCATCTTCTTGCACATCGAGTGTTGGTAAGCATGCAAGTGCTTGGGATGTCATTTTTATCAGAATCTGTTTCTGCACTGTTGGTAGAACGTATTCAACGCACCACAACAGTTGCCATTTAAAATTTGTTAAGACCTTCCAGCCAATCTACATAAAAGAGAAAGTGTTGAGGTCACTCCACCAGCCGGTGAACCAGGGAAAGTGGCTGAGACCGGCTGGTGGAAAAACTCAGGTATTTGAAAAATATATCTGTTCAAAGGAAAGGCCTCTCCCACAAGTCCTTGCGTTTGGAATGTAACCTTACCCCCCAGCCCCTCAGATAAGATTAAAACTACCTCTCCCCGCAGCCTGTGTGGCTGCTTCCTGCCCCGGTCCTCTGCCCTGCCCCTTCCCTCTGCTCACTGGCTCCCTTCCCCGGCTCCGCCTTTGTACCGCCCCTGTGCCCTCAGATCCCTCTATAGAAGCAGGGTCCCCACGTGCCTCGTCCTCTTCGCCCGTCCATGCTTCCAGGAAGAAACCATCTCTCCGTGGAACTCGGTGAGCGGAGGGCCCTCCTGACTCTTTGTCTCTGGTAATTTGAGCTATCCACCATAGGGTATGGGGTGCGTGCCACCAGCGCCTACCAGGAGCGCAGGGGAGAAAGAGGGGCGAGCTAGCAGGCGAAACTGCACCCGATCTGTCCCTCTCACGAGACAGGTTGGGGTACACAGCAGCTGCCTCCGACTGCCCCATTGCGCCCCCACAATCTAAAACCCCATGGTTTTGTTAAGAAAGCAACTTTTCAATGGGCACAGGTGTTATTTTTATGAGTGAATTGGATTCATAATGACTTATGAAACTGTGTAAAGCATTTGAATTTGTCTTACTGCATCTGGTTTGTTTTAGTACTTGGTCCATCTTCCCCTTGCTATAAAAATTTTACAAAATTACAATGAAAGGGAATTCTACTTTATTTTCTGTCTGTAATTATTTATGCCAAATAAGAACAGCAGAGATAAAGTACAGCAGATGGAATCTTTTTCCCAAATTTTTACATAAACATTCAAGCTTAGGGAAGGATAAACAGATGGAGAAATGCAACATCCTCCTAATAAAGTGCAATGCTTTAGACTGCTCTTAAAGCTTCCCTTAAGCTTCCTTCACAGCGACCTGAAGGAACCAGAGTTAAGGCATTCTTCTTCAGAGATCTGCTCTGGGTATATTTCTCCAGATGTGATGCTGAAGTGAATGAGAACCACTCATTTACCCTAGCATATAACACAAAAGGCAAACGAGCAGAGAACACTGCAGAACAAGCAGAGCTAATAACTCTACCTACAGTTAAACCCATCTTTACCTAAAGAAAATTAAATCCTTTTGCAGGCTTTATGAGGAACTGCATGGCTGAAGCTCAAGTCCCCTTAACAAGATATGCTAATTTAGCACTATGGACAAGGGCAAGGCTGGCCAGATCATGCAGATACATTAAGACCTTCAGCAGGACACAGTAACAAAAAAGGTGCCTACTCAAGCTATCCAATGTTTCTCCTTAACAAAACAGTATTTCAGACTGTGAACATATGCTGTTACAGGATGAAACTTAGAAAACACATAATCAAGCATGGAGATTACTTTGACTGTATTTCTAAAACTGTATTTCTGTATTTCTAAAGACTATTGCCATCCACCTAGTTACTTCTACGATATCACTTACATACAAAACTAAGTTTAGCTCTTAGTAAATTACATTCCTCCATTTCAAAGAACCACTTCATAAAATATCATCACTTTATATAAGTGAAGCACTTGTACACAGACACACAAACCTTTATCAGTAATCGTTCTGTTACAACTCTTTTCTTTTAAAAAACACAAGTTCACATGACTTGAAGCTACACAAAAATTAGCTAGCTAGCTAACTTTTAACTAGCTCTGCAATATCCTGTATTACCACCATGTCACTTAAACAAGGTTTCAACTATGAAGATGAAAGCATAAATACAGGCATTCATAACAAATACATATACTGGTGAACTCTTACTATGTACTTTTTTCTCTATTATGCCACTACTCCATTTGAGAGTTCCACTTACTAAGTATTCATCCTAAACTCTGCTGGGTTACTATCATTGGTAGGTGAATAATCTGGACACAAACATTCTGCAGTTTCACACACTGGCAAGGATACAAATCAGTGTCTAGAACAGCCTTCACAGAAGAATGTGAGTATGACACCGATTAAAGCACAACAAAAGAGGAGATTCAACTGTTTAGATGAGGTATATTTTCATGGTGTATCAAAAAAAGACTTGGGAATCACAGATCCAAAAAGAGTGGAAGACAACACCTGCTCTCCACAGCAGTTAGTCATACAATTAATTAATAGCTCCGAAAAACATGCTGGGCCTGTCATCACTTCAAGACTAGTCGAGTACAGGTTTCACTACAATTGTAGAGCTTGTTTAGCCTTACTTCTTCATATACTGTACATTCCATCTTCCCATCACCCCACCCAGACCAGACTCTAACCTGAACTCCCACAGAACCCTTTCAAAAAGCCATGAGTAATGAAGATCAACTCCATGACAGGGGGTGAGAGATTGTACAGCAAGATCATTTCAAATTGCAGTAAGATGGCGGACTTTGAGTACCACCAATAGGTAAAAGCATCTACAGAACCAAACTGATACTACTGACAGGGACAGAATTAGATCCAAGAAAAATGGAGCTAATGAGACTAACAGGCCTTGAAAGTACTCTAAGAGTAAGCAGTCACAAAGACCACCTCTGATCAAAGAAATGAAGAAAAGAGATGCAAAATCATGAGACAAGATGTCTTACCATAGGACACTTTCCAAATTACATTAGTGGAATTCTTGAGAGATCCAAATACTTCTGTAGAGAAACAATCACATACTAAATGGCTCTTTACTGTCAGATATCAAAAACTTCAACAGTTGAAAATTCAGGCTATGCCAGCACAAATTAGAAATTACTTCCTTATGAAGAGACAATCAACCATGCCAGATACTAAAAGTAAGTTCCAAGAATAGCTGCAAATACTTCACATCCTCACGTCTGCACATTAGACTCCCTTTAATAGAGAAGATATTTAGTCAAGCATCTCTGACAGACTTTTATCAAATGTAGGTTATTGGTCTCAGATAACTAACTCAATATAACTAATATATGAATCAAATTAGATTATGTGAAGATCCCTTATGTTCTTAAAGTCTGCTACTTCAGTTTTGTCCGAAACCCCAAAAATAAACCAACCTTTAAGTACAAATTTTTTTCAACCACCCACAACCTGGTACAAAATAAGGGAAATACTTCCTTTGCTAAATCAGTAAGTTCTTTCACATCTATAAGCTCCTCTAAGAAGAAATATTTGGGTATTACTCCTTCCAATACTCAAATCAGATGAGACAGGCAGAAACAGATTTGGTTTTAAAATAAAAATAAACAGTGCAATCAAAAATGAAAAACTAATTTTATGAGCAAGACCTCTTAGTATTTTCATTTCTATTGCAAGAATTTTCTTAGCATTGATCCAATAGAACACTATTTAAGAACTTGAACTAGGACTGCAACCCTCAGAGATTCAAGCAAAAACTGTTACCTCATTGATTTTTTTTTTCCATGTTTCTCTGCGCTCATTTTGTTACATGTTCCCAATATATAAACACTGACACCAAAGCGTATGCTTGAGATTAGCAAAACTGGGCAAGAATTAACTTCATAAAATTATTTAAAACAGTTATACTGCAGATTCCTTTTTGCCTTTTCATTAGCCACATAATGCGTGGAAGCTTTGATCTGTATACTCTTGGTTGCCAGCTCCTGCTTTTCTATCCAGGACAAGGTACTCATATCACACACCCAGGACACTGAGGCGGGAGAAGGATGAGGAGAAAAAGAAAGAGGGATCCTTAATAAAAACAGCAAGAGCAAGAGCCTAAGCTTCTTCACAGCTGCCTCAGAGCCCTGACACAGTTAAGAATCCCTCCTAGGTGCAGCAAGGTGAATTGTTCACCCACTACATGGAACAACTAACAATAAAGAAAAATTTCCCATCTGTTTAGATGGACATACCACTGTGGGCCAAGAAAACTGAGTAGCACAAAATCAGTCTGTTCTGCTCTGTCAGAACTTGAGATAAACACCCACTCACGAAGAGTGTCCTGAAACCTGAGCAGGATATGCACACTTGTCCTGTAACACATGTATAGTCCCTGGGACTTAAAGACCATAGGGGTACTTTACCATAGGGGTATTTTACCAGTAACATCCTTTCAATGCACAATTATCTTCATTACTGTTTCAAAGTATTCCAAGAACCAGTCTACATTGAAATGGGAAATTCTTGCAGTACTTCTATGTATGGGCAATTTGGGCTGGGCTGAGTGATGCATTTACTCAGATTTCTTTCAGCTGAAGGTGTATTTATTATGTGTTTCTGGGGGGGTTAGACACATGAGGGGGATGAGATGAAGAAAAAGCTAGAACAGCTTATAGAAAACACTGAGGAAAAGGAAAAACAATGTGATTTTCTCCTGGAGAATTGGAATTTGAAATGAAAATTCCATTTCAAAATTTTAAAGTATTACCTTAAGTTTAAAAAACTGTTAATATTAAGTAGCCTGAAGAGAAAATTTTTCATATTGGGTTCATGTAGATTTTTTTACCTTAACTTTCAGCATTAAGTCGAGTAGATACATTTCAAAATTCCCCAAACTCAAGCCATTCACATGTCCCAAGAATACCCCTCAGAGAACGGTGGGAGTCTTACATTAAGTTCCACAGTTCCCTTTGCTCTACACGCAAGAATGAGAAAGTACACAGCAGGATAATGCACACATATATCAATGTATTTTTCTTAACATCAGTTTGATTCCCTCTTTCGCACCACTTACACTGCCTTGTTCTGTATTTTGGATCGTAATATTTAGGGCACCAGGCCCAACTTTTTGTTCCATGGTTATATTGGACATTACACATTAGTTAAGGTCCCTGACCACAGCTCCCAGACACTATGGCAATACAAACAGTAAGCAAAATATTTCATGTCAACTAACTGGCAGAGGCATCTAAAAGCACTTATGCCCACAGTAGTCATGGGTGTACGGCAGAGAAACAGTAGGCGTGGAAATTATATACCTGCATTTAATTTCAGTTACGTACAGCATAAAAATGGGTTTCAGGGAGAGAAAAAACCAAACTTTGTTGCTGGCTGAAGAGAGTAGATTTCATTTATGCAAGGCCTGCAAGCAGTATGCATGTGCAAATAGAAAGCACATGACAGCAGTGAGTGGCTGACTATACCACAGAATGACTGTTCTTGTTATAATATATGAAATATTAAATTAGAGAGATAGAAGCTTGTGAGTATGGTCACATCCTCACACTGCAGACTTACTTAATCAAAGTGTGTAAAGCAAGAAAAGTATCTGATATTATTTTAATTTGTATTTTAGCTTATCATCTGAGAGCAAGTTATCCAGTTTAAGCATTGTATGGCTTATTCTCTGAAGCACTATGATAAAATATACTGAGTACAATTGCTTCTACCGATAATGAGAATACACTTAAAAATTGACATAACTGCCTGCCTCCCTCCTTAAGAGGTCTTATTTCATTTTTTTCAAATTAAGCTCAAGATATAAGAAGCAAAAATAGCTTCTATCATACAGCTGCCTCCAGAAAGTAACTGGAATGACTATATCGACTATAAAAATTAAATAAAAAGACATTCTTTTTCACCCCAATCCACAGATTAAATCTGGCACAGAAACAACTACTTGCTGGATGTATATTTCCATTTATAAATACCCTTTCTTAGATTTACAAGGGTCAAGTGCAAGCACTACAGGAGATTCCTATGTGAACTTTATCTACAATTTAATCCTTGCATGGCATGCTGTCTAAGCATTACACTACACTATAATTTAATACACTTCAGCAGTTACACATGATAGACTATTTAAAAGCATGTAACTGTGACCCAGAGATATACATAAGCATTCAAAATAGCATTTTATTTTGGACTGGGGAGACGCAAGGTTGAGTTGGGATAGGGCCTGTAAAAACACAAAGAAGTGCCTCATCACTGAAGGATTAAAAAAATGGTCATTGCCATTTTAAAAATAAGTTTTATACATTTGATAAACAGTCATGCTATTTTAAGCCTGAGGCTATGGAAGTGTATAGGCGTCTCTCTGGTTTTCCCCAAAGTTTTCACAGCACTAGAGTAAAAAAAAACCCACAAACCTTAATGTTTCATTATCATGCTAACCTTTTCCAACTGTCTACAGCACGCTATTTAATTATGCTAGTTGAGGAAACACTGTGAAGGCTCAGTCTCATGTGTTTCATTTCAGGCTGGGGTTTGAGTTTGCTCCTCCTTTTTTTTTTTTCAAATAAACATGAGCCGTTATGCAACCATCCAAAAAAACCGTAAAATCAAAAAAAATCTGCCCCCTCCCAAACCTGCCCATGTAGAGCCTGCAAAACATGAATAGGGAAACTGACTGTCTGCAGCATCTCCTTCGAGATTTGAAGCTGTCAACATTTAACACGCTTTTCACATGTGTCCAGCATCTTGCAGCATACATCCAACTTCTCCTTGGAATAATTGCACCAAGGTATAAGAGCTTTTACCCAGGACTGGAGAAATATTTGCAACCGCTGGTGATCTGGGGAGGGGAGCGGGGAGGGGGAGAGGGGGCCGGGCAGGCAGTGGGGGGTATTTAATTTCAAAAGAGCTAGCCAGTGTTTCAGATTAATTCACAGGACTTTGTCTCGTCCTTGTTTTCCACTCTGGAGTACTTGGCTGTATACCTAACGGTGTTGCCCCGCAGTCCTTAAATAGTCTCCTACACCTGATGCTGGTTTTGTGGGGGACGCTATACAGGAGCGGCTCTCGGAGACGAAGCCCCTCCAGCTACCACTTGAGCATTTAAAGAAAAAAAATACAAAAAGGAAAGGCAAATCGCCTCTACCTATCGGTCTCCATAAAAGGGGACCGTTGCCTCTAAACGAGGGCATGAAGCACCACCTGCGACGGCCGAGGCTTTGTTGTTGACTGCGGAGAATTTGCTGTATGCGCGCAAGGTGGCTCCTCCCCGGCTCCTCCGGGAGACGGCCGCGGGAGCAGCGCCGGGCTCGCCAGCCGTCCGCAGGCAGTCTTCAGCATCGCCCAGCCATGGACCCGCTGCCACCGTGCCGTCGGGAGCCGGGAAGCCGCCCTTGGGCCCCGCACGGGCTGCGGCCGCACGTCCCTCCCCGATGGCGACCGCGGGATGCGGTGCCGGAGCCCATCCCCATGGTAGCCGAAAGCGCGCAGCTCCGCGCAAAGCCCCTCTTCCCGCCGGCCCTTTCCCCACGGTTCCCGAAGAGGAGCGGGGGAAGTGCAGAAGATAGGGGGCACAGCACGGAGGAGAACCTAAAGGAGGAAAAGCAGAACCGCCGTCGCGCCCGCAGCCCCCCGCGGGCGTTACATAACGGCGGCGGCGGCCGCGCCGGGCTGGGCTTGGGCCCCCCTCCAGTGGAGTCGACACGGAGGGGGGCACTGGGGCCGCCAGTCCCTCGGCACCTCCGCTAGTGCCCCCTCCCCTCGCGCCTTCGATAACCGAACGACGATCAATTAGCGACGCGATGAGAAGAAGGGAGCGGGCACGGCATACGACACACACCCCTCCCATCCCCAGCGAAGCGGTGCTCTCCTCGCCCGTCCCGGGAGAGGCGCCCGCGCACTCACCGCCGGCTGTCGAGGAACTGTAGATGTGGCTGCCACTCGCCGGGCTGTGTCCGGCGCTCTGAAGAGCAGCCGCTGGTGTCCGTAGCCAGCGCGGCCGTTGCACCGGCACCGCCCCCACCCGCGCGGGTATTGGCGAGCGCGCGGCGCCGCCCGCCCGCCGCGAGCGTCCATAGGCGGCGCAGGCCGTCCGGTGAGGGCCGCGCCCGCCCCCCGCGCGCAGCCTGAAGGGCCGCAGGGCGGCCGCCGCTGCCTTACATGGCTTGTTAGTGCGGCCGCGCCCCCACCGCACGTTATCCCCGTTTCCCCCGCTGTCCGGTGCGCGGCGGCAGGTGGAGCTTCGCCCGTCTCGCGCATCCTGTGCCCCCGCTGCCTGAGAGACCAGTGTCTATGTCCTGCCTCTGGCAGGCTTGGATCCGGATGGCCGCTCAGCTGTGCTTGAAGTTATCGTTGTCGATATAAATGAAAACCACGGAAACGACTGGGCTGTGTGCTGCAGCGGGCATTCCATAAAAGCCTCACCTTGCCTCTTGCGTGGGAGCAGCCTGAGGCCGGCACGGGGGAGAGGTGCAACCACCAACCGAGACTGGAGCGATCTGATTCATAATCCTAGAGCACAGATACAGTTTACAAGTCAGCAGGAATCTAAAGCGCCGTTGAGCACCCTCATTTGTCAATTTATAACCAGAGTCCAATGACCCCACAAAGCTTGGTGGACTGTAACTTGATTGCTGCTACTGTGCTGGAATGAAGTTGAAACCTGCAGAGGTGAGGGAGGAAAGCAAAATGTTAATGTGCAATGGATTCTCAATTTTTCAAATGCAGGAGAGATACATGGTTAACTTTTTCAAGTGGTCATATACCTATACTTGCCTCAGGATGTACAACAATAGTTTACAAATTATTAAAAATTAGCTTATAAGCTCTGATTTCAGTAACTTAAGGCAATTATTGAAATTACCCAGAATGTCATAAAGGGGCCTTAAAGGCGGCTTCACATTAGGGTTGAGTTTGCCTGTACTACCAATGAAGGTTTTATGGTAGTGTATGGCAAATGCAGTTGTGATCTCTCACAAGAGCACAAATCAAAATCATTCATGAACACCCCCAAATCCTTCTCCATAGGGCTGGGTTCAATCCCTTCATCCCCCAGCCTATATTGGTACTCAGTAGTGAGACTAAACATGTGTTCTTGATAGGCACATGCATTCAAGCACATTTCTGCAACACATACATGTAATAGACATGTGGACAGCTACACGGATCAATACATCCAGAAACACTTAGCACTCACAAGAACAAAGGGCACCCATGGCATCATCTTTTTGCCCTTTGGCTAATCAGGATGAAAGTCCATTAGTAGGAAACATATGCATACATACAATGTGGATTCCTCCAATAGCTGACCTTAGTCTATCCCTGGATTCACAATGTGCCCCACTTCTGTACCCTGGACATATGAGTTCCTAAGACTTGCAATCCCATTCTAGTTGCTCTTCTGACATTACCCACACACACCATGGATCTGCTGGTACCTAGAACCCCCATCTTCTCAGCTGCTGTACCCTGACAAATGAACTCCATTCCAAGGGCTGGTACAGACCCTCACTCACATGCACTAGAGTTCTCTCAGTACTGGACTTAGACATGCAGTCCATCCAATAACTAGCGTGGTTCCAAGACCTCCCCAGTTCTGACATCTGGACACACTATTCCCCAGACCCCACAGTCCCGTCCCAGATTTCCTTGCACACAGCAGCACATAAATGTGCACACTGTGGATCTCTCCTGAGCACAAACCACCCAGTACCTTAGGCCATCACAGGCCATCTTTCCAGCCTGGATCACTGATCTCCCCAGCTGCCTCCCACACAGATAGACAAACACATGCAGCCTCTCAGCTGACCTTCAGATTTTACATCCTCTCCATCAGCTGACATAGACTTCTTGGTGTCTTTGAAAGCCAGTGTCTTAGTTTGAAAGATA
>WBMZ01007805.1:0-103871 GCA_013400975.1 Atrichornis clamosus | reverse complement strand
CGCGGCAGCACGCGCCGCGTGACGCAAGTCGCGCCTCGCGGCCGCGGGGGCGCCGCGGCTTGGAGCACGCGCACTGCTGCTGCTTAGCAGACACTGACGGGGCTCTCCGGGAGTCTGGTGATCAAGTTCTGTTCTTCTTTTGCTTTTCCCGCTCTGTCTCCCTTTTCCATCTCCCCCTCCCCGGTACCAGTAAACAGTTCTCAGATATAATATTTGCCTCGTTTGTGCTTGATTTCATCCGAGAAATCCGTTAAAAAGAACTCGTCGTGGTTTCCCTTACAGTGGAACCTGACACATGGCCTGGACATTCAATTTGTCCTGAAGTAGCTCCATTGCTTTAACTTATAAGTGAGTATAGTTGCCATTGTGTTGACACTATGAATTTCCCATTATATAGATATGATGAACTAAGTACCACATATTCAGAGTTTTACAGTAATGTGACATGTCAGAACACTACAAAAATCTGGATGCAGATCTGAGTTGGTTTTCAATCATACTAGTATTTATCAAAATAACTGTATAATTATCTCTGTAGAAAATAAGTTTTCTACACAATTAAAAATCTAAGTTGATGAGTAATATAAGGGATCTTTTAAAATTGCTGTCATCAAGCTGGGCAAATTTTGCATTACATTTTTAAAGACACTTTACAAAAATCTCATAACTAAAAGAACTTGTAAAAATGTTAATACTTTTTGAACCAAGGAGTAAATTGCATGCAATTATTTCTAATAAACTATTGAAGCTACACTTCCAGTCTGACAAAAGGCTGTTCCTTTGTAGGGTCAAACTCACACTGGCTTTCCTAAGCACTTATCCTAGGCATGTATTCAGTGGTTCTTAAGAATCATCATGTGAACAGGATAAAGTGTTGTGCTGTAAACTGTAGTGATTAGGGGCCTGCAACAAATTTATTGCCTAGTTATAAATACCTAGTACCATATGAGATGCCAAGTGTATCCAGACAGGGTTTTGGAGACTCTTCAGAAAGAGCCTAGGCATGCTGCAGGTCCTGTAAAATACCAGGTAGCCCATGACAATAAAATTTGGTTAAATGGTCTGCTGCTTTTTTTTTGCTGCGGTAAGACTTAATGTTTTTCATAGCAGCTCATATGGTGGTGTGTTTTGAATGTGTGACCAAAGCAGTTTTGATAACACAGGGAAGGTTTAGGCATCTGCAAGTGGGCTGTGGGTGCACAAGAAGTTGAGACGGGACACAGCTGGGACAGCTGACCCCAACAGACCCCAGAGATATTCCATACCATGGTGTCACCATGCTCAGCACGTGCTGCTAGAGGGGACATTCAGAGTGATGGTGTTAGTCTTCCCAAGTAACTGCCAAGCTTCATGAAACTCAGTGTTCCTGGGGATAGCTGAACACGTGCCTGCCAATGGGAAGTGGTGAATGAATGTCTAATTTTCCTTTGTCATGCATGGCTTTTGCTTTCCCTACTAAAGTGTCTTTATCTCAATCCAGAAGTTTTCTCACTGTTACTCTCCCCCTTCTCTCCAATGTCACTGTGGGTGTGTGAGTGGCTTTGTGGGACTGAGCTGCATGCTGGGCTTAATCCACAAAGAATTTTTATTTTGACACCCAAATTAAGTATGCATGCCCTTTTATTTTGGAGCAGATGGATGGGGGAGGTGATCTGATCCACAGTCTCAAGTAAAAGTTTCCTATCTCTGTGAAGACCCTGGAGAATATTCAAAGTTCACAGACCAACTTATATCCTCCTTGATATATGGTTCTTAAAATTAACGAGAGTGCAAATTTAAAATCCAAAACACTTACCTTTAATTACAGATATGAGGCATCTAATCAAATTTGATAAATAAGCATTAATTTTCCTTGTTGACTGCATACAAATTGTAAATTATAAGTCGTAATTTATATCAGTTTACTAGGATTTATTTGTTTCATTCTACTATACATTAGTTAGGTTCCAGTTCATCTGAGACTTACGAGGATTACTTACATGTACGACAATGCGATGAATGTCATTGTATGTAGAAACAAGACTGTGACAAACATCAGTATGATTTAAGGACATAAAAATATGTCCTTCAAATACTCTTGTTCTGCCGCTTTGCACCATTTCTTGAGGCAGAAACAGTGGGGGGACGAGGTCAAGGCACAAGAAGACCTTCCAAGACGTATCCCTCGTGGAGCCGCTCTCGGGGCATTCGCAAACCCCTGCTCACTGAGCACTCCCTGCAGGGTGAGCGCACACACGATCCACGCAGGCTAAATCAAAGACAGAGGTGAAGAGGTGGGAGGGGTTCTCCATATGGAGTACTGGAAGCTTTTATATAGGTCTTCTATTGATGGGGTCCAGGGACGGAGAATGCTGAGACAGCGTCTTACATCACATTTTATACGGGGGAAGAAGGGGAGGAGGAGTATGAGGGTCCAATGGGGTGAGGGTCCAGGGGTGGAAATAAGGTGGGGTGATATGGGGAGAACCAGGTGAGGAGGGAGAGGGGAGGGAAAAGGGAGCCAGAGCCAATGGGATGTTGAAGGAGAAGGGACTTACCAAGGGACTTCCCAGAACAGGGGCAGGGTAGTTAACATAACCGACAAAGGAATTATCATAAAGGGGTGGTTACAACTTAGGGAGAAACCATTTCTTTAAACCCAGAAGTGGGGAGACAGCCACAGGGCCAAAACCATCAAGAACCTTATCCTTGAGCAGTGTCCCACCAATGCACCTTAAGTTTTTAGGGACCTGCTGCTTCTTAGGGGCAGCGGTGGCGGCATTCACCACTGCCACATTGTTCTGAAAACAAGTCTTCTGTACTTCATTCTATAGTCCTTCTTCAATCTCAGAATACTAACAGAATTACTTCCTGTATATGGTGAGTTTGGAATTGAGGAGACAATGATTGGTTTGAAAAGTCTTTTTACATAAATATATAAAACCAAATTCAACAATGCCATAAGGTATAAATAAAAGAAAGGACTGAAACATAAAAAGATAACTTTTTTTCACTTCAAGAAAGATGTTAGAGGCCAGAAAATCTGCAAAAGCTTAATGGTGTAAGGCAGGTCCCATCGTGCTGGTGGTCCAAAGAGGGACTGGGCCGCACCAAGGAATGTCGGGCCAGAAAGTTAGCTAGTATCCAGGAGAAAGAAGGAAGACAGCTTCAAGATCATTCCCTTCTCAGCAAGCAGGAGAAGGATGAAATACCCTTTACAAATATTGCACTCTTGTTGTGAAGGCCTCAGGATGCCAACAGTTTGCTGTAACTCCTGCTACTTACCCTCCCCCCACGCATGCCTGCACACACTCAGGTGCTTTGGATGAACGAGCCCTGGAAGATTTGACATAATCCAGAGTCAAGGGGTAAAGGCTAGAAGGGCATGGGTGAGTGGGAGGGGATAGAATGGATTTGATTCCTATATTGAACTCTATGGTGAGTGAAGCTTCTTTGTGGGCTTTTACATCTTGTGTCCAGTCTGCTTTTTATTGAAAACCTCAGGAAGGAGAAGACACAGCTTCTGCCTTGATGTTGCTGTCAGAATGCAAGTCTGACTGGGCAAACTTTGGTATGAGAGGAGTCAACAGAGGTGTTGACAGTGTTACCACAAAATCCGAGCAAGAGAGAAAAGTGGCAGCCCTGATGTCCA
Source organism: Atrichornis clamosus (assembly GCA_013400975.1). Lineage (NCBI taxonomy): Eukaryota > Metazoa > Chordata > Aves > Passeriformes > Menuridae > Atrichornis > Atrichornis clamosus. Next base: position 100,240 of record WBMZ01007805.1, on the reverse strand, counting down.
CTGAGAAAAGTGGGTATGTGTAAAAGACCCAGGGTTGCTGCAATATAGTTTCAGTCTCTGGTCATAGTCTGAGATCTGAGATCTTTGTTTTCAGTTCTCTTTTGTACCCAGCTGAGTCCAGGTGTCTGGTCTCTTTGGCAGAAGGCCAGGTATGACTGTAGGGGAGACAAGCAAGGAAACAAAAGCAAGGAAGAATGCCTGTTCTGCTGCTAAATGAACTCTCAGGGCTCAGCTGAGTAAAGGGGGTTATACACTGGGGCTGGGCTTTTGGCGCAGAGGTTCCTTCAGTGCAGCTATCAAGAGCTTCCACTTCAGGCAAAGAAATACATAAAGAAAGAGACAGAGGAGTGTGATGTGGTGAAAAAGCTAACTTTTTACCAGCAAAGGAGGGGAAAAAGGGCTAGAAACAGAAGATCAAGTGCCCTTGATATGTCAGTGCTACTGACTGCAGTGGTACAGAGTTAACTTTGTAAATTAGGAGATATGGAAGAACATTGATTATTGATACCAACCTGTATTAAGGACTGTGAACTATTAGACTGTGAATGAACCAATCATGCTAGCAGTAGGTTCTTGAAGTCAGAGGCAGTAGAGGTACATTTTGACTATATGAAGTATATATATATACTTTTGGAAGTTAAGGGAGAATAAAGAATAATTTTACTATTGTATTCAGCATAGGAAGTCATAATTTCAGTCTGTAGTTCTCCACCAGCCACACAAGTAAATTCTGCTCTTGGTATCCTGCTCTTCCTAATCAATCTTACTTCAAATTCTAAATGTTCTTGTGGACATCATGTTTATTAGAGGATTAGTCTTGCTGTGTTTCACTTCCAAGTAAGATGTATGAACTTTAGATAGGTGTAACATAGACTTTCACATCTGAAGTGTCTGGATTCTGCGTATGGTATCTACATACACAAGTGACTTTAGAGCAATTAATCTGGTGAGTGGCTGAATGGTTGGGGTGGGGTTGTTTACTATGTGACTGAACAGACCCATTTGTCTCACAAAGTAGTCTGGACAGATGTCTGCAGCGTAGTCATTGAAACCAGAATATCAGCCACACTCCTGGATTTTATGTGATATTGCTAGGTCACAAATTCTCCTGCATTTTATTTATTATGTCTTGTGTAAATTGCAGTAAGTTTAAGTCATGTATCTAACCCTGCTCTTACTGACACCTCGTAATTCTTCAATTAAAAAAAAAATATTGGGATGAAAACAGCAGGGTGGTTTGGTTGTTTTATAGGGACACTCCTAGAAAAGGGCACAGTAGAAAATTTTGCAGTCATACTTGATCTGTCATCAAAATTATGACCTTCTTAAGGTTTATTTGATGCCTAATAAGATTGCAAAGATCAGCTTGCACAGAAGTCCCAGTTTAAGTCCAGAACTACAGTCTCATTCCCTAATGGGCAAGTTCTTGAAATGTTATATGAAATTCTAGATTTGCTTCAGTACTAATTTGTTCTGAGACAGAGGAAAAATTAATTTCCCCAGTGGAGTCCAGTTTTAAGCTCTTTAGCTTTGGAGGCCACTAAATATACAAATTTGAGTGTGTATGAAAGGGAGGACTGAAGCATCTTGTGGGTGTGATGTAGAGATAATTGTCAGATGATGAGTATTTCAGATGCAATGGGGCAGGAGGAAAAAGGGCTGCGTGTTGGATAGCTCGTACCCAAGGTTTCACCAAAGCAAGTGAAATCTTATGACCCAACTTTTTCATGAATAAGGAACTCATAGTAAGAAAGACAGACTTCAGTGTAACAAATTTCTCATGCATTTACTGAAACAATCTGCTTGCATCCTGACTCAAAAGAGTAGATTTTCTTACCAACCATCTGCTCCACATTTGGAGAAAACGTGTCTCCATCTATACATCCTGTTAAAATCAATCCCATTGTCTCTTTGAATATGACAGTAAGTGAACATGAGTAAAATCAGGAGAAACGTACATACCAAACAAAATAAGTGTTTCTTTACAATATGTTTAATGAAACCGTGCAGAATATCCTGGTTTGCTAAAAATGAGGTCAGTCAAGTGTTCAAAATCATGGAAGCAAAAAAAATCTAAAGTTATAGAATATAGAGGTGTTCTACATCTGATTTTTTTCAAAGTTCTTCATGAAAAGAGACAGTATAATAAACCCTATTTCCCAGGACAGCCTGAATCTTGACGAAATGAGGTGACTTATTAAAATCCATGAGCACTTGGAACTAAGAAATTAATCTAGTCCCAGTGGTCTTTTGCAGTATATCACTGTCTCATCTAAGTTATATTTTATACTATCCAAATCACACAGAATTTAAGATGTGTTGTCATTCAAGTTGTCCCTATACATGTATTGTTCATATGATACCTCATAATTACTCCCTCTCCCAATATTAGAACTGTTAAGGGTATTGGTTTCAACATGTGTTTATACTCCTATGAGTATAACTTGTAAGCAACTATTCAGTCTATAATTCAAGAACACAGTAAGACATGCAAGAAGAAAAAAGGGGCTTGGCCTGTCAAAACTCAGTCTTACTCCAGCTGAATTTCAGTGTCCTCTCTTTCTGTTGCGCAATCCAGATTCCTCAGAAAGATGAGTCTGGTTCAGTTTGAAAGATGGGGGAGACAGCTGTACTCTTCTGTGTCCTAGTTTTAACATGATTGGAATCTGGTTGATGACGTTAATTTGTCCATTTGCTTGCTAATACCTCCTGTCTTCATCACCATGTCTCTTAGTAATGAGAAATCCATCTCTGTCCCTAAAGTACTGAGGCTCCCGTTTGATAAATTGCAACTTTTGTTGTGCATATGTAAAACTTATCACTAAAAATGGCACATTAAGTTCTCAGCTGATCAAGGATAGTATATTTTATTTAATTCTCTTCATAAGGGATTCTGTCATTTGGTGTATTTATTTAGACATATATAAGACACAGGAAACTGAAATTTGAATGGCAGTCTTATAAATGTAAATGAAATCAGAAAAGTGTCTTTATTGAAATCCCTCTCTTGCTTAAGGAAGAAACTGAGCTCATTGCAACTCAATTGCATATGCCTATTGGCAGTCAAAAAACCCCAATATTTGTCATATTGATCTTACAAGTCAAAGATTAATTTTTAAAATGCCAACCATTTTGTCAGTTAATAATTTTAATAACACATCCCAATCTCCCAATTAGATAAAGCATCTATCCAGAATCTTCAAATGGCCTTATGATGTCAAGCCATATCCTCATGCAGCCTAATACCTTTATAAGATTCTCTTGACTCAGGCAGTGTAAGACCATGTTAGCCTTTACCATTGTGAACACAGTAATATTTTGAGTTAGTCATTAATTTCCAGATTTAGAATTCAGAGAGGCTAAAATGAAAATTGTTTGAAATTGGGATTTACTTACTGAAAGTGCTATTTTGAAAGTGCTCACAGAAATGTGGATAGGGAAATAAGAGAGCTTAATTTTTCTTAAAATGCTTAAAATTTCAAGCACAGTTTCATGATTTCAATTTTTTTCACTTTTAGTTTAAATGACTGGTTTTATTTCAGGTGGGGGAATTGCTTGTGTGAGTAGTTATTAACAGTGTAAAAAAATCCTGATGATTTTGCTTTGAAGGCTACAAATGTAGTCATTTGTATTTAAAGGAACTGACTGAGAAAGTGTTTACACTGCTCTGTGTTATCAGCAAAGTTGGTTCCTGCTCCTCAAATATATTCTAGTCCAATTGAAAGTGTTATAAACTGATGTTTAAATGACAGTGTAAAGTATGTGTACTATGACACCTGAGATGCTGGAAATAATGCAATGCAAAATGTGTGAGCATCTCAGTCCTCAGGTGACTTTTTACAGCCTTTGTCTAGTGGATTAACTAGTTAATATTTGAAGAAAGATATTTGTTATAAATAAGACTTGGACCACTATTTTAGTGAACAAGTCAATAGATTTTGACTTTTCCAGAATTAAGAAATTCCATTTCTTAGAATGTTTCATAAAGCTACTGAATTGAATATATTAGACAGAACAGTTTATTTCACTGCCCCTCCACCCTACCACTTGTTCTGCTAAGACTCAGGGAACACCTGAGTATGGCAGAGTTTTAATGTGGACTCCTCTCATAGTCACACTCCATTGTTACTTTGACTCATGTAAAATGAGGCATCAGCCTGGGATTAATGCCACACTTTCACATCCGTTAGTTACTGTTCTTCTGATCAGTTGCATATTGACAATGTTCTCTACTTATCTGTAGTAGATTCCTGATTTTAGCTTGTTTTTGGAATGCATTTCTGTGCTGGCTATGGTATTAAGAAAATTAGAAATATGTCATTGCTTTTATTGATCAGATTCTTAAAAGAACCATAATTTAGTCTCTGTGCAAACCTTAAATCTTAGTTCACATTCATTGTGGACAGCTTACTTGGAAGCATGAGTCTTTTTCCAGAAGACTCTGTTTCTACCAGATATCCTCAGTAATAATTCTTGCAACTTGCCCTCAGTTAATTTTTCTGATTTCTGGGATTGGTTGAGATTACTCTTGTTTAATGAAACGTGTTAGTTCATACTACCAGTTCCCCTGTGAATTCTATCAGAAGTTCAAGAGAACATTCCCTTCTGAAGTTTAATCTTTTCTGTCCTACTGAAAGAGACAACCTGATTATTTAAAATTGTTTCTCTTAAGTATGCAGATTCATCTTTGTTACAGGAGCCAGTTGCTCAATTTATTTGGCTATCACTGAGCTTCTGTCCTGAAAAACCTTTCTTCTTTCCCATTGGGATATTACCTCTCAGTGGGAAATGTGTCTTAAACTTGCATGGAGCCTTTCATTCTATATCAGTCTGGTAAGTTTACTTAGTTTATAAATGGGATAAATATGTGTACCTACCACTGGCTCTTGACAGAACACAGACATGGTTATAATTAATCACTCTAGGGTGGCACTGGATTAAAGAATATTGATCCCTAATGTCTTTAGAAGGATGTTATACATGCACGGCATTGCCTTGTTGACTGTAAGTTTTATAATTAAGGGATTATAAAATAAGATTACTGTTGGAGTTAATAAGGTTTGAATGACAGTGTACTTATCTCCTAAGGAATCATACAGAATCCTTGTTGCTTGAGACATTTAAAAATAGACAAGGCAGCTGACCTTTTAGTCTCTGACTCCTATGATTCAAGTTTGATTTCAAACAGCCTTGTCAAGCAATTGTCATTGACATTTTTATTGTGAGACATGAATTTTTGCTGTTTGTAGAACCTCCTTTGCAGAAAAGACACAAAAATGTTTTTTAACAATCTAATAATCATGATCCCTTTTGGTTGAGGGCGTAATGCATTTAATGCTCTTATTCTGACTTAGAAGAGGCAGTTAATTGAAAAGAAAGATAACTCAGTATTAATATTTTTGTTTTAATACTGCATTTTTATTTATGGCACCTTATAATTCACAGTTTACCATAGGAAATACATCTATAGTGTTTAATTGCTTCCATCTTCTAGCTGCAAGCTTTATCATGAGAGGATTACCTCATTGTGAAAGTGCAAATTAAAAAAAAGTGTGTGTTCAAGAATGGATTCTAAAAGAGATGCACTTCTGAGAAATGTCTTCCACAGAATGTATGTTTTTTTCTAATTCAGCTGGGTTCAAGTAAAGAGGGAAGACTATTAAAATCTCCACATGTGATACATCATGGTATATTATCTTAAGAGGTCATTCTTTTGCAAACTGGTGCTGGCGGTTTAAAAAGAGTACTTTTGAATATGTTAGTAACAGAGGAAAATGTCACTGTACAGAAAGTAAGAATTACTGTAAATTGCAGTGAATTACACTGTTAATTTAGAACTGTAGTAACTGTAGAAATCTTAGAAAATTCACATAATTAATAAGATTCTTGGATGGAGAGTAGACAACAAAAGTATCACGAAAAAGTATAATACCCGGTTTTGCAACTGTAATCTCTCCTGTCTCCTCTGAATCTGAAAAGATCTGCCAAATTAACTCCATGTTTCGATAATGAATAATCCCGGGCATACACAATATCTCAAAGTTCATATTAAACATATGTGCAGATTAAGAGGGCTCACGAACTCGATCAGCACAGATGAGTGTCTGTCAACAGAATCTGTGGAGAATTAAGTATGAATAGCTGAATAGAGAGACATTTTAAGGAGATTACAAGTTGGATCAGTGACCGTACAGTGTAAGGACAGATTGTTTAGGGACCATTTCTTCCCTGAATAAATTAATCAAAAAGCAGCAGTATTCCAGCTTGCCAGGTAAAGTCGAACTATAAAGTTGGTTGAAGCCACAAAGTCAGCAGTAATGCAGAATAAAGTCCTGGAAAGTGTTGCTGCTTATATAGAATAAATAGAAGATCCCTAGACTGATTTTGGAGTTCCAATGATCCAGATACATAAAATGTATCACAAAGGCTGCCTCTGCAGCCCCCTCTTCTGCCAACACTCTGCCATGTAAACTCAAGGTAGAGGATCACTGAAGTCTACTAAGGCTTGAATGCTTTAGAGTGTGGACTAACTCATCACTGGTTACACCATGGCAACCACATGAATATTACAATTATACTATTACGGGATGAAAAACCTAGATGTCTCCTTCTTGGGTTTTTTTTGTCACTCACTTCTGAGCAGAGTCTACCCATGAGAAGTTCCTTATTCAGGCAGCCGTCTTCCAGGCCCCAAAGTAGGAAAGCCGCAGATCTGGTAACTCACAGAAGTATTGAAGGGAAAGGGTGCCATGTGCTCTTAGATGCACCCAAATGAGGGCCTGGGTAGAGTTATCCTTTTTTGGGGGCTGCAGCTGTGCACATGAAAGGGGAAAAGAAATTGTTAGCACTTAACAGCCTGAATAGAAGTCTGCACGCTAGCATAAGCTTGCACAGACAGAATGTCCAGTAGCAAGAAAGGGATAAAGCAACTTGAGAGATGTTGAAAGAAAATCAATTGCAATGTGCTGAAAATATAATTGATCCATTCCCAGGGCCCTAGTCCTCCAAATAAAGAAGTTGAGAAGTGTGACACCTGGTGTACATTTAGGGTGCCTCTGTCATTTTATTGAGTTACTTTGCATTGTTCATACATGTCAGAAATGAGAAGTTAAGCAAATGATAACCACTCTGGGGTTGGAGAACATACAGTAAATTACAAGATTACTAAAAAACTGAGGAAGGAGGGTCTTCAAATATATTTGAGCTTCAGTTTGGAAAGTATTGGTAGGCTTAAATTTTAACAAACCACGTATGTAAATTTCTCTCTTTCTTTCTTTCTTTTTCTTTCCTTCCTTCCTTCCTTCATTTCTTTCCTTCCTTCCCTCCTTCCTTCCCTCCTTCCTTCCTTCCTTCCTTCCTTCCTTCCTTCCTTCCTTCCTTCCTTCCTTCCTTCCTTTTCTTTCTTTCTCTCTCTCTCTCTCTCTCTCTCTCTCTTTTTCAGGGTGTCATTTGATTTGCTAAGTGGTGTGGTGTTATTTTGCTGTTGAGGGCATGAGCAGTGAAGAACACATCTGCATTTATCTTGTGTATGTATGGAGAGGTTGTGTGTCCCAGTTATGTGGTCAAGACAATGTGAGTGGGAGGAATTGTCAAAACGATTTTTTTCATACTTTTTAGTAACTTTCAAGCCTCAGTAGAAAGCACTGGGTCTGGTTTCATTTTTGTGATTATAACTACTGTTATATTTAAAATATTGCCTGTCAACTCTGACTCACTCCTTCTGTTAATCACTTGCAGCTGAAATTTCTTCTTACTCTAAAATTAATGACTGGCAAAATAGTCCTTTTCCACTTGCTTTCAATTGATGGTAGCAGAAAATGTGGAGAAACAACTGAAGAGAGAGATGAAGTCTCTGACTAATGTGAACCAGGAAAGTTCTGCTTAATTTGGTGGAATAGTTGCCACGGGTGGGAGCTGGGACCTGTGAGATGCAGTCAGACATCTATTATGTCTGAGCAAGCAGCCTATAAAGTAGCTTTACTGCACTGTGTTTCCTGCCCAATGAATTTTCATTAGGAAAAAAAAAGAGTCTGATTTGCAGTAATTATTTCCGTACAGATTAAGTGTGGAATTATTGTCCATCTTGTGTGCAGAAATTCTGTCTGGTTTTATTTCTTATGTAAACCTTAAAGAGAAGTCAAAATGAAATTACATCAGTGATATTAGAGATTGACGGGTAGACAGAAGAATTTATTCTGCTGTAACATGACTGAAGCCAAAAGAATCATTAAAGAGATTAACTTTACCTGCACTGTTTTAATTTTTTCTCTACTGCATACTGTGGCTTGCCATGCAGCTAAAGAACATATTTTAATCACAGTGTTTGGCTATTCCTATGCAGGTTTTTTCTGGGTGGAAGTGCATCCTTCACATTTATTCTTGTGGCATTGCTACTCTTAATTTTCACACAACCTTCTTCTTTGAACAGATAAAAGTACTTGTTGCCTTAACGTATGACAGGACTTTCATTCCACTTAAGGCTATCTGTTATACTTAGTTATGCATTTTTGAGTTAAAATAAAAATCTCTTCAAACATGAAAAAACCTAGGTGCGTTAGCTTGAATTTGTGGGGAGGGAGAGGGAAGACTAAAAGAATGCCCATGATTTCCTATTTCCAGTGAGACATGGAAATAAACAAAAAATAAACTTTTTGAGTACATCATCCTTGAAAATAGAAGAGAGGGAAAAAAAAAGAATAGAAAGTCCAGAAAGCACAAAGTATTCACCAGAGTTCCAGAGGAGCCATAAAATCTTGAGTGCCACTTTGGATTTTCTCCTCAAGAGAAGTGTCCCTGTGGCAGTTCTGAAGCATGAAAAGCTTTGTTCTCAGCTGGAGTGACAGACTTGGCTTTATTATTGATGTTCAAATACTTCTTTGCAACTCAAGAGAATGATTCCTTAAGAATGTTCATGGGAGTTTGCTCCTTCTGAGAAATGGATCAAAAATAGCAGCCATATAAAACTCTTCTGTCAAACTTCCTTTGTCATTTAAAATTTGAGAAGAGTTTAATTAAAATCAATATAGAATGCCCTCAAGAAACAATATATTTTATCTTAAGTGTGTCACAGATTAAGGAGCAGCACATACTTTCCAGGGACAAAGATGAGTTAACCAAACTACTTTGAGTTCCCTTACTGCAATATTTGCTTTGTGTTTAATTTGAATCAAGGTCATGAACTAGTTGATGCTATATTGTGAAAATGTAAACCAAGCCTGTGTCTATATAATTGTGGTTGAAATTCTTGATATACAATAGAAGAATTTCAGACAAGAGCAAGTTGCTCTGTTTTTTTCCTCAGAGATCTGAATACAGAAGAAAAAAATGCTAACAGTTTTTACTATTCCCTTACTGTCAGACAATTACTCCCTTTCTTGATCTTTCACTGTGACACATATTTATTAAGCCCCTCAAAACTATGTAGTGTAAATAAGCATCTAGACAACAGGAGAGTTGGGAGAAAGTTCAACATTGTTCAGAGCTCTTGGTGCTTTGAAATGGTGAGTTCTTATATTTTCTTACTCTTTTGTATATAGAGTTGCAAAGGACAAATAGTTACTTCGATGAATGACAGTGATCCTTATAATAGTTGAAAGTTTAAACTTGATATTCTTACAGTCCTGTGTGTTGCAATTTCTACAGAGCTCTCTGAAATTATATCTCTTAATATATTTAAAGGTAGTAAAGCTTATTAGACTTTGAGATCTATTTTATGCTATCTGTCCATTGAGCAAAGGCTTGAGTGGAAAAACTGCACTTCTGTGATCTGACCACTACATATGAATTACTTGTATCCAAATATTTTAAAATAATCCATTGTACCAAAAGCAGTATAAGTTGACATGCTGCTCAGAGTAAGTCACGAATGCCCCATCCCTGAAAATTCAAGACTAGTTTGGATGGCGCTCTGAGCTTCCTGGTCAGATACCTAGTGAACGGTATCCCTGCCCATGGCAGGGGCTTGGAACTAAACGATCTGAAAAGACCCTTTCAACTCAAACCATTCTATGATTCTATGACTTCATAAATTAATCAAAAAAGACCCATAAATTAATTTGATTAATTAATCTACTTACTCAAAAATAAGTAGACAATACTAGTCAAACACATTACATTGTTGTGCTGCTTTTGGATGGGATAGAGTTAGTTTTCTTCACAGTAGTTAGTAGGGAGATATGTTTTGAATTTTTGACTGAAACAGTTGAAAATAAGGACATGTTTTTGTTATTGCTGAGCAGGGCTTACACAGAGCCTAGGCCTTTTCTTCTTCTTGTACATCCCTGCCAGCGAGGAGGTTGGGCGTGAACAAGAAGTTGGGAGGGAACACAGCCAGGACAGCTGAGTCCAACTGACTCAGGGGATATTCCATACCATAAGACATCTTGTTCAGTATGGAAAGCTGGGAGAGAGGATGGAAGTGGGGGATGCATGGAGTGATGATGTTTGACTTCCCAAGTCTCAGCTGTGTGTGATGGGGCCCTGCTCTTCTGGAGATGGCTAAACACCTGCCTGCCCATGGGGAGTGGTGAATGAATTAATTGTTTTGCTTTGCTTAAGTGCACAGTTTTTGCTTTACTTTTTAAACTGTCTTATCGTAAAGCACAGGTTTTCTGATCTTTACCCTTGTGATGATTTCCCCCACACAGCTGGTGGGGAGTGAGAGAGAAGCTGCATGTGCCTTGGTTGCGGGTGGGGTTAAATCATGACAATTGTATAGATGACAATGTCTTGTTTCAGTAAAATGGGGTTTCATTTTTACCTTTGCTCTTGAGTCAAAAATGACATTTAATAAGACTTACAAAAAGTTCTGGTGGTTTTTTAATAAATTTTCTGAAGGAAGACTTTGTGTTAAAGAATTGCACATTTTATTCTGTGCTATTTTATGTAGTCTGTTTTCACACAGATTTCAGTCTTTTCTGTCATATCTTGTTCTTCTGTTACAGACTCAAGAAGCAGAGAGAAAAAGAAAAAAAATTATTCCCTGAGGCTGTTACTAGACTGTGAATGCACCTACTTTTTATTTTTTTAATAAGAAGGCAAAATCATCTAAAATCCCAAGAGTTATGAGTTCATGGTGCATACTATTTTAGGGTAATAAGTTCAAGTAGCTTTCTTAACTGCTGTGTGTTCTGTTCTGTATTCAGTTTGTAAGTGTTCTTCTGTATATATTTAAATTATACTTCCATTCAACTTAAGATAGTTATGATGAAAATAATGTATATATAAAATTAAACATTTTCAGTTGTGTCCAAAATCCAAGGTTATTTTCAGCTCTTTCATGAGCTAAGTATTAATGTGATACTTTTGAAATAGGGTACCTGCAAGTACACATATATTTTTGGCTGTTCATATGTTTGTTTTGCTGAGGGTGCACTTGATCTTCTCATTCATATCATTGATAAAGATGTTAAACAGGACTGGCCCCAATACTGAGCCCTAGGTAATACCACTTGTGACTGGCCACACTTGGTTTTAACTCCACTCACCAGCACTTCATTGGGCCTGGCCTTTCAGCAAGATTTTTCACCCACTGAAGAGTACACCTCTCTAATCCATGAACAGCCAGTTTCACTGGAAGAATGCTGTGGGAGTGCTGTGTGATTGCTTAACTAAATGGATTTCGAGCAACATTTTCAGGTTAACAACAACAACAACAAAAATATCTTACTTCACAAGACTGACCATCACAGGAACTAGCAACCTAATGCTGGGACAAGTGATGGTACCTTAATAAATTAGAGGAAGTTTTTAAACCTTTCTTCTCTACAGTAGGTAAAGCTCTACAGAAGGAGTACACTTTTACTATATAGATAAATAAAAAGAATTTATCCGGCAGATCTCTGTAACATGTCGGTTTTTTAAAGCAGGGAATAGTTCTGTCAGTACAGCTGACTACTGTAGAGGATCTGAATCCTGCTAGAGGCCATTCAACTTCAACATCTCTGCAGCTGTAGCACTTGACATTAACAATGCACTAGAATGAAGCACAATTGATGCTGTAGTGTGCATAACCTTGCAGCAATGAACATTGGACAACATAGGTTTTCTCAGCATAGCTTGGCACACTTTACCCTTAAGTCAGGATATTTAAATAGACGTTCTTCAAACCAAATTTGAAGGAACAGAAAATACATTTCAAATGTTTAGCTTCAATTGCAAAGAACTAAAGCTGAATTTTCTAAAAGGTTTGTAACTTTTCTCAAGGTAGTATTTAAAAATTAATATTATAGCTTCAAATATTATACATAAATAGTTTGAAACAAGAATGGAGATACCATCTCAATATTTCCATGTGTCCTTGTTTGTAAAACCAGGAGAGGCACATGAACATGGGTTAACCTGTGCAGTCTTAGAGGATTCAGATACAGGCTAAGTTATAAGAGCTTGTAGAATTGCAAATGTGCCATCTCTAGGGATGTTCACATACCTACCTGGAGCAATAACTAAATATGAAATCTCATGATAATGCTGTTATGAGCAAGTGTAATAGGAATATGTTTGACTGTTAAAGCAGTAAAATTGAGCAAACTTTTGTTTTTTTCATTTAAGTAATATGTGCCAAACTGCTCTCAATGCATGGTCTGCTCATTGGAACTCACCAAGTTTCCATATATTATATCAATTTCAGTGGGTTTTCCTGCTTTTGAACAGTCCTTTAATTTGAAATTTAAACCTTGTTTTCTTGTGTAGATTTACTAGAAATAATAGTATAATCAAGTATGTTTTTCATATGAAATATACCTGAAATATTTTACTGCTCAGTGGTGTTGGAGGTACTTGTAATTATCCAGTTGACTTTTACTATAAAAAGACTTTTTTCAGCTGATAGATAGTGAGTTCTGTGAAGAAAAGCATCGATAGTCCTTGCCTTTCCAACTCTGCACTGTAATTAGGGATACTGAAATAACTCTGCAGTTCCCTGATTTTGTATATTGTCTTGCAAATCTGTTTCATAGCCCACTTGTCAAAACCAGCAAAGCAGGAAAACTAGCTTTGAATAGTGTTTCGTGGTGCAGAAAGAATAGTTGTTCTACCTGCCACAGATATTAAAAAGGCTCTGAGTGTAGAGCCATTTGTGCAGTAGTTTTGAAGCCATTTAAATGATTTTTAGAATTATATTCACTATTGGCTAGAACAATGGGATTTTAACTTGTATTTACTCTTTCTTATAAACATTCTTATTCAGTGAAAGATTTTTTTATTATATATTTAACTTCAGGAATGATTAATTATGAAAGTATGTTCAATGCAAAAACATCAATTAATGGGTTATGCTCTTTAACCTTTTATCTATTTAAACTGAAATGCATAAATGTATAAAATGTTGTATTTGTTTTTTCAGAAAAATGCAGATGTTTTAGTGTTACGTATACATATGTATATGTGCCTTGCTTTCACAGTAACTGAAGTACCTATGGTTACTGTTTGTGTGAGGGATAAGCTGGAATGCATGGAGCCCTGCCTGGGAACTGATGATGAGCCAGACAAGAACTGGTGGGTCAGGATTAAAGGGCAGACTATGTGTAGAGTTGTCAGACCACATAATTAGGAAGTAATGTGTGAGACCTTCTTCAGAAAACGGAATGAAACATTGTGCTTGGAGGCCTTTTGGCCTTACGAGAATTTTCCTGATAAAGGAGCTGTTGGGGAAGATGTTGTGTTTTACCTGATGCCTTCTGAACAGAGGATGTATTGAGAGCAGCCCTGTGCAGGACTTGGGCATTCTCATGGGTAAACAGCTGCACATAAGCAGGCAACGTTCGCTTGCCCAGAGAGCCAACTGTATCCTAGGCTGTAAAAAGGAAACAGAGCAGCAGGTTGAGGGAGATGATTCTGCCCCTGTGTACTCTTCTCTCATGAGATCTGTAGTGCTGCATCCGGTTCTGGGGGCCCAAACGTGCACATGGACCTGTTGGAATGGGTCCAGAGGAGGACCACCAAAATGATCAGAGGGCTGGAGTTCTTCTCCTGGGAAGACAGGCTGAGAGAGCTGGGATTGTACAGCCTGGAGAAGAGAAGGCTCTGTGGAGGTCTTAGAGCACCTTCCACATAAAGAGGGCCTACAAAAAACTGGAGAGGAACATTTTACAAGAGTATATAGTGATAGGATAAGGGGGAATGGCTTTTATCTGAAAGAGAGTAAATTTATATCGGATATTAGTAAGAAATTCCTTCCTGTGAGATTGGTGGCACAAGAACATGCTGCCCAGAGGAGCTATGGATGTCTTATTCCTGGAAATGTTCAGAGTCAGGTTGGATGGGTCTTTGAGCAACTTGTTCTAGTGAAAGGTATCCCTGCCCATGGCAAGTGGTTTGGAACTAGATGACCTTTAAGGTCTCTTCCAACCAAAAGTTTTCTAGGATTTTATGATTTTGGGAAGTCCCACACTTAGAGACTTTTGTATCTATAGCTTCTCAGAAGTTCTGCACTGATATGGAACCTCAATATATACAGGGTTTGTCTTACTATTTTTTATTCTTCTTTGGAAACAGTGTGTCTTCCATGGTATATGGAGTTTGTGAACAAAAGTTCCTTGTCTAAAACTTTTTCAAAATTTGCTAGCATTGTGTATAGCACATGAGGTTTCAAGAGTTAAAATTTTATCCCTTAACTTTAATCCTTTAATTTTAATTTTTCTTTTATCCTTTAATTTTAATACTTTATCCTTTGCTCTAGTTATTCTTTTAAATGGACACACAGAAAAGTTTTGTTTGAGGCCTACAAAATAACAGTGGAGGAGTGCTCTTAGTTGGTAGAAGACTGCATTTCAGGTGATGCACTGCAGTCTGTTAGAGGTTTACAGGATGTCCATGATATAGAAACCAGGTTGTTTCAAGGAAGAAAATCTGAAAAGAAATTGCACTCAAGTGACAGTATTGAATAGATTGTTCATTGCAGGTTAAGTAATGTGTGCCTGTGATGAAAACTGATACAAAATAAGGCTTCTGGTCATCCAGAATACACTAGTTTGATTGGGCACTTATAGCACCACACTGCTTCATTGCACTGATCAAAAAAATGGACACAGACGTAGGTTACAGAGCACAAAACGTATATTCCTACACAGGTTGGTAAAACTCTTGAAATTTGTCCAGTGCTTTGTTGCCATGTCAATCTACTGGTTCAAAAGAGTTCTGGGAAAAGATACAAGATAAGATCTGTCAGATGAGAAAACTGTTAAAATAATGACTCCATGGGCTCTCTTCTTATAAGAAGTCTAAATTTCAAAGCAGGTGCCCTCTGTGATGTGCTCTGCATTTCTGATTGCTTAATTATCCAAATGAGGGCTCCCTATCTTGCAGACCTGTTCCCTCTGTGTCCCGATCCTGTGCAAGTAGGAGATGTACATGACCTTTTTCATTTCTTGATTTGCTGATTATTTGTAACTGCTATTGTTACATTTCTAAGACTGAAACTGTCCTTTATGTGAGTATGCTTAATATGTTTTTATTTAGTATTGGCCCACATATCAATCAATAGCCATTGAAGTTCTCCTTCATGTACACCTGTAATACCATGGGCACATTTTTTTAACAAGAGTAAATGTTTGTTGTCATGCTTACTGAAAGGATAATACCAGTACCCAGTTCTGCCTGAAAAATGACTCATTTCAAATGCCTAAAAAGTACTTTCTTTCTTTTTTCTTATTCTTTTTTCCAGTTGTGTCACTCTCTGTTTTGGTGTCCACACTGTGAGAATGTTCTATTGCCCCTGGTTCCTTTCTGTAGTCTTGCAGCCACGTTTCTTCCGGAACACGGGAAGTATCAGCTATAGAAACACACGTATATCAAGTAGCTAGGCAGCCTTACAAGTTTTGTGTGTTACAAAAGGATTTAGAGGTTGCATCTTTTAAATGCATCAGGCCCTTGAGTTTACATGAGGCTGAGAAGAGAGGTAGCTCTTGCTGCAGTCTACCTCATGATGTCTTGCAGCAGAGAGAGATACTTGCCTTCACAAATCTGCCTTATTCTCTGTAAGCAAAGCTATATCATGCTAAAAGTTGGAGTGTACCTCTGAGCAATTTAGAAAAATAAAGGGAACTGCTAAAAATAATGCATGTTAGTACCATTATAAAGTGGCCTGATCATATGGAAATAAAGGGAAAGTAAGTGTGCTGTATCGTATTTGACAGATATATCAAAAAAGTTTTTTGAGTGTGTAGCAAATTTGTAGTATGCCTTTTAATATTTGACAATATGAGGAGGGACTGTTGTGAAATGAAACAATGATTTAATCAATCCTGTTTCTTTCTCATGTATGTTTCACATGTAAACTGATCTAATTTCAACTTAAACTCTGACATCATGAAACCACCTATATGCCTGGGGACGAGAGTGTGTGCAAGTGGGTTAGAGATGGCTGAATGGGACTTCAAATAGGGGAAGACTAGCTGAATACCGGAATTAAGTGAAATACCTGATGGAAATAGTAAAGATAATGTTTGAATAAGAAATCAAATATAATATTAGTGATTCTTTGCAGTGTTGGAAGAGAAGCAAGAAATTAGAAAAATCAAAAATGGAAGGCTTAACCAAAGTAAAAGGGAAGGAGGTGTGTAGATAGGGTCAAAAACTTGAGTGAAAACAAGGTATGGAAATGCACAAACTAAATTACACCAAATGATACTTTGAAAAGATTAAGTCACAGTGAAATATCTTCTCAGTAATAATTTGTTCCATATGGTTTATCTTAATTTTCAAAAGAAGGGGAACTGAATTGCTGTCTCTCTTACTGTCCTACTGCTAGAATTCAGTCCCTTTTCTGGGTAATAGTTTAGTGATTTGTTTTCTTCTTAAAAACTGTTTTGAAGAGTAGAATTTTGAGGTATTGATAGATTACATCTGAAAAGCAGCAGACTGGTTTTTTCCTATTACGCATAAAAAGATATGACAAAAAGATCACAGATAATTGAAGTTCTTTTCAATAGTTACTCCATTTTCAGGATATTACTGAAATCACAAAAACTTTAGAAATTCTTTGGAAAAGAACCAAGATCAGGAGAATATGGTTTTCTTATTAAGTTTTTATGTTTATTTATTCATTCAACTAAAATGACACCTCACAGTATATTAATTTTCAGTGTGAGTGTTTCATTATACCTCAAAGGCCTAACTTGATATGTGGCAATGGGACATGACTAACACTCTTGGTTCCTGTTACTGTGAAAATGAGACTACTTCAGATGAGAGAGCTGTGCGTTGTTTAAACAGTTTAGGAGTAGTTTAGGCTTATGTTGCCTTCTTAGCTGCCTTTGGCAAAAAGCACATTTCAGGTATTAATCTTTGCAAATGAATGCAAAACAAAAATAATATATTTTAAGTGTAACATAAGTCATGAGGTGACAACTGTAAAATTTATAAGTGAAAACTTTGTAAAATTAGATGCTAAGTGCAGGTGTTTCTGACCCTGGTAGATTTAAGTCAAACACAAGTACCATTATACAAATTATCTGTATTGCCACCCTTGTTTACCTTCATATGTACTAAGGCAGGAGTTTAAGTGACAAAGAAGAGTTAAAGCTATGTACTTCAAATGAAATAACAGTTTTACATAGTCAATCTTTTGAGAGTTACCAGGTGAGAGTGCAACAGTGTTTTACTGAAGGTGATGCAGTGATTTAAAAAAAAAAAAAAAAATTTACCTGTATCTGGTAATGCTGATGGTACTTGAAAATTACCTACTCTGAAAGTAAACTGAATTTCTGAATTTACTGTTGTCATATATGTAAAGTTTACTTTGCTACCTATTTTGTGATGACTGTGTACTTGTTCAGAGGAAATAAAAATATTTACAGAATATTTTTCAACAGGCAAAAACCCAGTGACTTAGTCTGCATGAAGTCTATTTTCCAGTAATTGAGTAAGTCACTTAACAATGCTCACTAACTCCCAACATTTTTCTTGGGTATAGCTTGGTGTGATTGAAAATTTCAAGCAACTGAAACAAAAAAACCCCAAGGTCTGCAAACTTTTAAGATTTCAGATATCATATACTTCTGTATGCATGTTCAAATAACTGTGATTGAAACTCCTTTTTTCCATAATTATGGTGGAGATTTTCATTCCTGGTGTCAGTGCAATTTTCTCATCAGCTTCCCAGGAGTCAGCTTCACCTAATACACCACTTTGGCTCTGAATAGCATTAAAGGGGCAATTAGCTCATTGTAATATCTTCCAGTTTGTATTTCTGTACTTATATATTCCAACTGTCCTCATTTAGATTTTCATGTTTATTAGACCTCTGGGTATTCTGGAAAAAGATCCATCTTCACACTGCAATGCCCTCTTTGTCTCCTGAGCAATTTACAGACTGAACATTTTATTAAAAAGTGAGTATCCAGAGGGTTTATTTTCTGCATTGTTTTCATTTATAGATTATCACATACATCGTGACACATAGCTAAATTCAGTTATCTCAGCTGAGATGAATGACTTCCTCAGTGTTATAAGTAATGTGAAAAACTGAAAACCACATTTTCTCCCGTGGTCATTTAAGTGGCTTTATGATCAAACCTCTCTCTAGAATAAGAGAACATTTACTGCAATTTTGTGGTGAAACAAAGCTATAGGGGAATTTTTCATCTCTCTTTGCACCTTACTGTAACTAAATTACAGTCTGGTACCTTAGATGGGGAGCAGGGGAGAGAGAAAATCCACTGAACGGAGGTCAGCATTCCTCCTGTGGAAATATACAACCTAAATAAATGTGATATAATCTTTGTCACAGTTTTCTGTATGAGAGTGATGATACACTGAAATACCCAAAGACCTATTCTGAAAAATTTGAACTAAGTTGATGTTTTCAATATACAGATCCTTTTATTTTTGTCTAATAGAAATTAATACTATAGTTATGCTCATGTTTCTGTGATTCAAATGCAGCCTTTTAGAAATTCAATAATTCATTTCTGACTGTTAGTAATTTACATGGTAATATTTTTTCTGCTATTAAACATAAGAATTTACTTCCTCTTAACACAAAAAGAAGCTATTTCAGTTTGAAAATTTTTGACTTTTTAAAATGTGTGACATTTTAAATGAGCTTTTGACGTATGGTTTTGAAAGTTTTTGATTTTTGTTTTTAATAAATTTTGAAATATTCTGTTGTGAAAGTCTGTCATGGTTTAAACCCAGCCGTCAACTAAGTATTACACAGCCTCTTACCCTACCTTCACCCTGGTGGGAAGGAGAATAGTAGGAAAAAAATAAACCCCATAGGTTAAGATAAAACCAGTTTAATGATTGAAACTAAATAAAATATCATAATAATAACAACAACAATGATAATAGCTACAAAAATAATAATAATAACCAATGTAATGAAATGGAGAAAGAGAGAGAGAGAGAAATAAAACTCAAAGAAATCAGTGATGCACAGTACGATTGCTCACTACCTACTGATAAATGCCCAGTCCATTCCTGAGCAGAAATCAGCAGGTTCCAGCCAACTCTCCCCAGTTTACATACTGGGCATGACATCCTATGGTGTGGAATATCCCTTTCCCAGGTCAGGTCAGCTGACCTGACCATGCTCCCCCACAGCTTCTTGTGCACCTGCTCACTGGCAGAGCATGGGAGACTGGAAACTCCTTGAGTTAGGGTAAGCACTGCTCAGAAACAGCTAAATCATCAATGTGTTATCAACATTGTTTTCATACTAAATCCAAACACAGCACTGCCCCAGCTACTAAGAAAAAAATTAATTCTATCCCAATTTAAACCAAGAGAAAATCTTTTCAAAATAACTACAGATGTTCATTGAAGCTTGCTGACCAGTTCATGTCTCTTCTACATGATTAGAGTTCATTAAAGCAAGAATTCTGTTGGTCACAGAACTTCAAACTTTTCATTTGTAGTTCAAGTCTAAGCTCAAGTCTATGCGAATCATGTTTTGTTCGCAAAACCAGCTTGGTGTAGGTAACTCAGGTGTTCTAGACACCTTAGTAACTTCTACTGTGTAACTTTTCTTAACCCAAAAAAAAAAGGAAAAAGGACGATAATTGTCTTGGGAGAGGGAAGTGTGAACCTAAAAATTTATTCATTAAGTTTAAACTAGAAGTCCAATGTAGGAAGAGGTTGAGGACATACCCTTTTATAATTGTACTCAGATTTATTTTGTCCAAACAGAGCCTCTGTGAACTGGCTGATGAAATATATAAGCTTCATATGATCTGCCATTTACTACGTGCAGAACTAAGCAAGAGCTAATGCTCCTTGCTGAGAGACAAGCTACAGCAGTTACAAGGGCTTGTTGAAACCATTTCAGAATTTAGCATTTGGGCTTGTTGAAACCATTTCAGAATTTAGCATTTTTCTGGCACTGCAATTGTGTGAAATACTCAGGCAAGATCAAGAACTGAGCTATACTACATTGCTAGGATCCCTTGTGACCATGCTTTGAATTAAATTACAAAAGAATGAAAATGGTAAAGGAAATAACCCACATATTCAGTTACAAGGGAAGGTTATCAACAGTAATATAGTAAAAAGTTAACAAGAGTCTAATGCATGCTTTTAAATGAGTATTTTAAAAGAAACTGCTTATAATAAACCCTCTTTCAGGCAGTGTTAATGGATTGCATTTACACAGTGGTCTATTCAGAGCAATTTGTATATCATAATATGTGCATTTCCGTGGTTCAGTACCGAATGCAGAATGAGCCCTAGCTGAGCTGCATTCCAACAATACAGTGTTTAATAGCTCTGTTCATTATTCTGCTTTGACATTTGCTGTAATGCACTACCTACCTGAGCTGTAGGTGCTTCATCATTCAGCCTGCAATCTTTAGGGAGGAATCAAGCATCTTGAAATGTGTGCCGTAACATGTATTACAGTAAGAGATTTACAACTTTCTGTTTCATTAGAAGCCATTCAAGCAGCCTACTGGAGATGAGTGCTCATATCACTAACAGATGCAGAAGTTAGGCTAACCATTTAATACCTCAGAATGTTTCTTTTTATAATTTCTGTGTAAAAATTATTCAAGGCAAAAATCCTCAGCAGTCTTGTACAGTTCTCTGGTTTCCAGAGCTAATGCCATAATGCATGAATGCTAGGAAGCCATTAAAGACTGCACTGGTTCCAAGTGAAAAGATTGGCCCTGAACAGAATTCTGTCACTTGGCACTTTGAGTCACTTGCACTTGGAGGTTCCTTTTTTTGGTCATATAACTACATCATGGCTGTATAGATCCCTCTGACAGCTTCAAAAAGCTCAAAGGAAATATGCATATATATATATTTTCGCTGTTTTCTTGAAAGATAGGCTACATCACTGCTGATGTTTGTGTCAGTAATATCTTCAGCCCATGGAACTAAAATTCATGTGATTCTTTCTGTTGGGAGGATATTTTTCCTTTCATTTTTACCACCTTCAAAATTATACATGTAGCAGGATGCATCCAAGAAGGCTTTATAAACCATTCAGACCACAGTTAGCTTCAGTACACCCTTTGTTTCATAATGTCCATGTAGTTTGTTTTGGCATCAGTGCAGTCACCTATTTTCAGAAATCCTGTGTAGTAGCATAACCACCTAATACTCTTTCAAGCTCAAATGATCACAGAGTGTGTTTAATTTATATGTCAGTCTATATAATTTGACTGGCACTATTAGCCTCTTTATATTGTGTATTTTTATGGTCCCATTATGAACTACATCACAGTCTAATTGCATTTAATCCTTTAATGACAATATTTAGGATTGCCTGTCATAAGCATGAGCTTTTTATAATTATGGCTAGTCTAAACCTGTAATAAAACAAAATAATATTTTAAAATTTTTAGTGATTCAGAAATAACAGGTCAGACTATCAGCTGTACAGAACAAAAAATTCTGGGATCATCTGTGTTCTTAAGTGAGACCAAGTAAGTGTGAGAATAATGTGGATTTCACATTATGGTAGCTCGGACCCTGTTAAGAACAACATCATTCTAATCTATCAGCTGTCTGTGTTTTTAGTAGAGATTTGTAGTAGAATAGAAAGAGAAATTTGTTTTATTGATATGAATGGAGAAAGAAGGGATATGTCTAGTTGTACAATCAGCAGATGGACAACATTTCAAGAATGTCTAGATTTTGATAGTACCTGGATTAGCAGAACTGTATAGCTCTTGCCACTTCTAATCACTGTCACTGTCAATCTTTACTAGACCACTGGATATATGTCTTGGTGCTGTTGGCCAGACTACTTGGACTCAACTCTTTTGGTGGTTGATGGTATGTGTGAGACCATGAGTGTGAGTGAATAAAACTGTTTTGTGTTAAAACAAACTCACCTTCCCCTCCTGTAGGATCTTACACTGAGTTTTGCTACATCTGTTTACTTCACAATATTTCTGTGCATATAAAATAATCTGTGCCATTCAGACTTTCCGCATTTAGATTTCTGCAGAAGGCTCTTATGAAAAACTGGATAGTTGTGTGAATGCATTGAATTGCTCTATTCCCTAGGAAGTGTTAAATTATTAGAATTGTTAGGAATTAAATTAATTTTAATCTGTAATAATCCTAAATCTGTTAAGGCTGTAGTTTATCACAAGCCTGCATTTGATATACTTGTATACAGACTCCACATGGAATGCTTCGCCTTGGTGTGGGCACTGACTTTAGGCTTGTCTTTGTAGGCATCCATCTGCTAGCCTATCTCTATGCTTGGTCACCAGGTAAGAGACAAAGGAATTAAAGTGTTGCTGTGTGGTCGTGAGGATCCCCTTGGTGGCAAGAAGCCCTAAATGAGGAGCACATTTGTGACTAATGCAAGCATTCTACTATCAAAAGCTTGTTGTTCCTCCCAGGTCATACTCTCTCACCGATGTATTATCCCTGGCAAAGGACTGCAGAGGAGAAATATGTTGTAAATATCCCCTTTGAGAGAACCTTATCATTTCTAAGCTGTGTTTTGAGGCTTTGTACTTTGAATTTCAAATCTAATTTTCCTATATCTCTTTCATAAATCTCTGGAATATTTTTTTCTTCTTAGTTCTTCCCTGAATCTACATCTTCCCTAGCAGAATTTTAAGATTCAGCTCTGCTTAAATCACAGGGCCTTGTCACATTGATCTGATTTATAGTTTTAAATGTTCATTTCTGTTAGTTGTGTATTTATATTGTGAAGTTAATGTGCAGGTGGAGAGTTGAGAGTGCATGTTATTAGGTGTAGTGGAAAATGAAATTTTTCATTATTTTTATCAAGCTTGTGATTGTAACAGTCATAGGGGATTGTATTATTTTACAAACCCTTTTCAAGAAATAAATGCCAGTTTCCTAAGGAAGATAACATAACTCCATGAAAAGCAGCAGAAATGGGACCATTTTATGGAATGTTAATATTAGAAATAATTGTTTCTGGCTGAGATGTAACTGAATCATACAGTGATGCATCATTAATGTCTAAATAATACAATTTTTAATGTAATTTATTTGTCCTTGTCTCTTTGTCTCTGTTTTGATAAAGGTGCCATATGGCAGTTCTTGAACTCTGATATCGAAGAAGACTGCATATTTGTGACATTTGAAAAAGAGCGTATTAATTTAAATTAATGAGTCAAGGTTTTATTGGAACAATATGACTTAAGGTTGAGAACAGGTGTTAGATAGCAAGAGAAGGACTCCTAGTTGGTCACAGAACTCTGGTGATGGTGTGAGTATGCCAGACGTACTGCCTCACTCTCCCTTTATTTCTTAAAT
The DNA here is from genome assembly GCA_013400975.1 of Atrichornis clamosus. NCBI lineage: Eukaryota > Metazoa > Chordata > Aves > Passeriformes > Menuridae > Atrichornis > Atrichornis clamosus. Next base: position 76,552 of record WBMZ01007805.1, on the reverse strand, counting down.
ACCTTCTTAAGGTACTATACTTAAAAATTTCCCTCCTTCCAAAGTATAGGGCAAGTGTACCTTCGTGTGCTTGAATATAGAAGTCTCCCTGGTTTGTCCAGTGTTTGCACAGAATTGTGCATGTTAAGTTTTAAAACTTTGTCAAATTATTTCCTCATACAAAAGTATGCCTATGGTTTCTCTGGGGAGGGAGGGGTGGGGGCGCTGGTGGGAGGGAGGAATAAAACAAAACACACAAAAAACCCAACTGCTTTTCACTTTATAATAACTTTCTAGACTGCATACAAAGTCCTGAGTGATTAATGAATTTTAAAAAATGAAATACTAAGACCACAAAAAGCAGTCAGATTGATGGTATAATTTGAACAAAGTTTTGTGTAATTCTTTGACAAGTTTAAGAAACATTAACTAAATGAGAAACTATAATCATAAGATGAAACAGTAGATTTCTAGTAGAGGGAAAAAATTATTCAAGTTGTAAAGACAATTGAAATGGGATTACAAATGCTCAGCTTGATAATGGCATAAATTAATGGCATTATATTCTACTTTCTGGCTAAGAACTTCAGTAGCAGAGAATGTTTTAGAAGGCTATATGAAAACATCCTGTGCAGAAAAGTTTGGTGAATGAGATCAAGAGAAACCCACGTTCTTGCATGTATACATTTTATTTCTTTTTGCACTTATATTGTCAAAATTTGGTTCTGAGGTCCAAGACTTATAAAGTTTAAGCTTTTCCTTAATGAAAATCTTAACTGAACCTAGAATGGTAGAACATTTAGGTCTCAATACCAAAACAGATACTTGAAAAGAAGAAATACAAGAAACTTGAAAAGTCTCTAAGATAAGTGTCAGGACTCCAAGTGGACATGACACATTGACTGTCCTGAGTAGCCTCCCCTGGATTCAGCATTCACATCCACCCAATGGGTCCAGGACCCCATTTGAGGGCAGACCAGATGGCCCCTGCTTGTCAGAGCCGGGCTAGAGAAGTGCTTTCTCAAATTTTGTCTCTGAGTGAGCCTTGGACCTACAGTGTAGTCTTGTTTTCAGTCATGTTCCTGGCCCCATCTCCTGACTAGATTCACTAGGAGGACTCTGGACACAGTCGATTGTTTTGGTTTGTCTGGGACTGCCAATGCAGCCTGTCACCTGCACCTTGCTCTGCACACACCTTTCAGATGTTGTGCTGTTGTGTCCCGGCTGGTGAGGGTACTACCTGAGTTGGGATCACCCCTGGCTTCCACCTCCTCCTCCTGTGTGAATGAGTCTCATTCACTGACACTTGAGTTCTAATTAATATGGTAGCATTTTTAGCTTTAATACATTTACAATATTTTGAGTACACCGTTTAGTTATTGAAGGTTTTAATATAATGAACCATACAGCATTTATTTTTTTTTAATCTATAACCTACTGGAAGTTCTGTTTGGGAAAAAAAAGAAAAAGTGGTAAAACACGAAATGTTTTACTTTTTAATTGTGGTCTGAGAACTTCAGTATCAGAGAAGATTTATAATCCATAGTGCTATTAAGGTCAAATGTTTGAAAAAGTGTTGGAATTGAGATCATCAGTTGCCAACATGGGTTTACAAAGAGCAAATCTTGTCAAAGTCTCTGAAAGGGTTTTTGGAAAAGTTTTCAAAAATAAATCTCAGGGAGAGAGAAGAATCCAGTCTATATTTTATTGAAGAGTCATTAAAGTGTCACTTGGCCTAATCTAAACCATCAAAAGAAGGAGTATTAATTTTAGGATAGAATATTTGGTCAAAAGTTTACTATGAGAAATAATCTGTAGTGTTATAATTAGCCATATGAAGTTGTGTTCTGCAAATCTGAGCACTGGCAATATTTTTACTGAACACATTTGTTCAAATGATTTTTGAACCTGGTGTAAGATGTCATGAACACTCACAGAAAGTATTAAAAAAAATGATTGGACTGCAGAGTGACATATATCAAAATTCTGTAAAGGAGCACATATAGAATAAAACTGTTTCAAAATCTAAAGCTCTTCATGTTGACAGCATCCAAGAACAAGTGAAAAGAGCGGAATCAAAGGAAGTAAAAAGACTTTCTGAGAAATTACATTCATATTGTACTTAATGTGTTATGAGAAGGATAGTTTATGTCAAGTGCAGAAAATACTGCTGGAGGAATTGAGTTGAACTTTAGTCAACTGCAGCCTTCAAGATGGTTAGTTATGGATTGTGTTGCTCGGCTAGGTGTATGGCCTGTGGGATGAGAGGCAGAAAAAGTGAAAAATGTGTAGATTCAGAGAAGCTACATTTGGAGGAGAAAAGAAAGAGAGAAATTTCTGTAACACTAAATACCTGTACATTGTCAGGTCTATAAAATTATATTCATTATGAGGTCTATAAAATTATAATCAGAAAAATACTCAGTTTGTACTGAACATCAGGAATAGTAGACTGAAAGCTATCCTGTGCCCCTACTCTGTCCAGATTGCAAAGGAGAATAGATAGAGGCCAAAAGGCAATTTGCCTTCTCTGTGTTCTGTTTACAGGACTAATAGCTTTTAAAGAAATGTGAAGGTGCAAGTGAGGTGGATTTCTTTTGAGAGAAAACTGACAAAGTATTTTGGGTATACTAAGTATATTTAAGATTTCACTAAGTAAAATTAAGGTCAGATGGAGATTAAGATTATTTCTATTTGGATTTTTCAGTTTACCTACAGCTCAAACTTACCCACATACAACTTCACCATTTTTTCTTGCATTTGTTTGCAATTGTAGAACTGCTCTTGATGGAAAGAGTGCACTCTATTGGTAAGAATAGACAAGTGTTTTCAACAAGTTAATACATTAACAACTACGTAAAAATAGCACTGGCAATGATTAAGTGCACCAATATCTGTTTTCTTTGTTGATGCATTAAGCTGCAATGCATTACATAAAAGGTTAAATTCTGGATATTCAGTATCTCTTCACTGCCTCCAGAAGCAAAAATAAGAAAATTAATCCAATGCATTTTGCTGGCATAGATTAATACTGACAATAATAATGGCAGGGAAAGAAATTGAACTGTGTTATCTACAGAAATTATTTCAGTCAGTGAAGTGACTTACTTTGATGCTTTTCTTTGTCAATTACACAAACTAAGAAGATACTGAAAGGGACAAGGCATCAAAGAATAACCAAACTCATACAAAGAACTATTTTTAAAGCTTGGATCAACTAAAATGGAAAATATGTATTTCTTTTTCCATTGGAAAGGGAGATGAATACTTGAAGGTATTTTCTAATCTAATGTTTAATTTGAGATCAAGGATGCATTGAAGTAGGACAGGTCATTATGGATTTTATACCACAATTCTATACTGTTTGTATGTTATTGGATTGACTGTAGCATATAAATTCAACCTCAAATCTTAAAGGATATGGAAATAAATGGTACGAATCGAATATGCCTGAGACATCATGTCAGATTCCCCTCTTCTAAAATTTCTTCTGATTTTGACCAAGCTATATTAAGCTGATGCAGTCTTATCATCCATGAAATATCCGGTATAATGTCACATGAAAGCTACTGGATTAAAGTAAGGAATTAACACTTACTCAATTGCTGCGTGAGTCCCAGTTTGAAGAATTGGCTATATGGCACAACAAGAGTTTGCATCTAAATGGAAAATAGCGGGGAAGGTTCTTACTAAATGTGTTTTAAAGACTTACTCCTTGGGAAGTGTATTTTCCACTTAAAGTCTTCACAGTAGGAAAAATAGAAGTGGGCTAAAGATGCCTGCAGGCACAAAGGTGAGAAGCATTAGGGAAGTAGGGAGTTAGTAATATCAGCTAGAAAGGTTTAAAGAACCTGAATAATTATGGGTTCTTGTGTACCACATCATAGATCTAGATATTGATATGATAATATCATGAAAAGATTAAGAATAATTGAATCATATAATATCTTGAGTTGGAAGGGTCCACAAGGATCATTGAGTCCAACCCCTGGCCCTGAATCACCCAAAGAATCACACCACATGCCTGAGAGCACTGTCCAAACACAAACTCTGGCAGGTTTGGTGCTGTGAACGCTTCTCTGGGGAGCCAGTTCCATGTGCTCAACCGTCCTCTGAGTGAAGAACTTTTTCCTAATACCTAACCTAAACCTTCCCTGACAGCTTCATAGCATTCCCTATCACAGGTCATCAGAGAGAACTGCACTTGCCTCTCTCCTTCCCCACGTGAGAAAGATGTAGACAACAATGAAGTATCCCCTCAGTGTCCTCTGCAAGCATGAAGCCTTAGTCTGTATGAAACATTTACATAGAATACAGGGAAGTATTAATACAAGAAGGCACTAGAATAGCTTGGTGTGAAATAGCATGAAGGATTTTTGTGACATGAATTCTTAAAATAAGAGGTTCATAGAACATAAGTGTGTGTGTAAATTTATGCATATATATGTGTCTGTATGAATAAAAATTCTACTGGGTAAAGCCAGTGATCTTGTTGCCCCATGTTCTGGCTTATGTCAGCAGAATGAGATTAAAAATGCATGTTTATGTAACATAGTATGTTTAATGCATGTTTAGCTAACTGACGTTTCATACCAGTAACACATCAGACTATGAGAACACCTCCATCATTACGTCTCTGGTGAAGGGTAAGGGAGTGAAATGTCAGAGAGAAAAACTGTTTAATTAAAGTAAAAGAGTAGCATGAGTATGTAGGACTGGCCATGGACACTCTAGAGAAAGCTAGAATGTATTTGATTAACAGCTTGCTTGCTAATGGAATTTTCTGCTGGGAACTTGGAGGTACATGATGGATGCAGAAGAAGAAGTACATAAAGAACGCCTTTCATGGTGGTAGATGGATTCAGTGAGTGTTCTTTTGCCATGGTGTCAATGCATATATGTATGTCTAGGGTAGAGCAGACAGAATTTAAATAGAGGCTTGGATTTAAAATTCTAGTTTACATGGCCATCTAGTCCCCCTCTAGACATAATGCAGGATCAGGGAGAGTCAGTTGAAAGGGATTTTTTTTACTTCTGTCTGAACAACTTAAAATAGGACACTGTAAAAAACCGAAAACAAAACAAAACAGAGGCCTGGAGACAGATTGTCTAGGATGGAATATGAATGTTTTGGAAACAATAGAAGTACACTTGATATGCAAGTGAGGAAAAGAGAACATATGCAAGCATAGATTGTTCTAGAAAAAGGAATCAGACCACATAAATAATAACTGTACTGTTAATTTCTGTGTGAACAAAACATAGTATCAACTGTGCTTTTTATCTTAGAACATAAGACAAAACAGTGACTTTATTCAGCATATGAATCTCATTTATAGTATTTTATTTTATATAATTTCTCCCTAAAAGAACATGAATGGGTTACACTATAATACAAAAATGTGTTGCTTTTATTGAAGACAAAATTTTAAACCTTCTTCTGCATGAAAGTCTTGTGCTTTACGTTTTTAATCACTCCATCCTTCTGTAAATGAAAATTTTGCCTCCTTTCCTTGATTATATTCAAAAAACCAATAGAGAAATGCAATTTACAAGTTAAGAAATTGAGATAGTTGCTTCAGGCCTTTGTTTTTCATTAGCTGAAAGATCATAAATTGTCAGTGAGACAACTGCCTCTGCCTGCCTGGCCATGCTCAGCTCGTGGCTCCTTGTCCCTCCCCAAAGCAGCCTGCCCTTGATGTTGCCTGGTATTTTGTGCCTGATATTATATGGCTCCTTATATTTTACACGGAGGAGAAGTACATATGACCTTATTCAGAATGATTCCTTTATGATCCAGAGAAGGAAATGAGCCATCCTGAATGGCTGGTTAGTCTTAATAGGACTAAGGGAGTTACTGGTAAATACAAAACACCTTAATTTTGTTGAGCACTGGAATGCTGCAGGCACAAGAAACTCTGAGCTCACATAATACAGCAGTGTAAGGAGATTCAGTTTCAGGAAAAGGGTATTATCAGAGTTGAGTTACCACCATAAAATCATTTGTGCAACTTAGAAATCAAGGGAGTACCAAGGCCTACACCTCCTACTGCTGGGATCACAGAACCAGCCCTGTGCAGGACTTGGCTTTCTGATATGTCAACACAGGGAACTTCAAAGGACCGTGCAGGATGCTCCGGGTCTGTTTAAAAGAAACAAACAAAGACTCCTTAGGTTGTTACTTCTTAAGTAGTTGCTTTGCAGTTTTACATGAAAAGAAAATGAATGTAATTCTCCAATGTGACATGTACAGATGTTGGAAGGGAAACAAAAGAGATGAACGAAGTTTTAAGGGTGCTAGTGCGATACAGTGGCCTGATTGATAAAAGTGGAATTAAACTGGTGATATTTAAAAAAAAAAAGGGAAAAAAAGACTGATTTCTGTTAACTATTTTTAATAATAAGAAAAGATAACTGGATAATTAAAAATTAATTAATAAACAGTGCTCAAATACATTTCAATTGATGTTAACAGTTAACACCATTGATTTTAATGACAGAAAAATTTGAATAAGATGAAACCAGGAAAATTAGTTTTAGAACCCTGAAAGAACAAAAGAAATCTAACATAACTATATAAATACAGAAGTCTTTATGAAGATGTAAAAACATTACTTAGTATAAACCCTAATAATCTAAAGTAAAGAAACAGAGGAAAGAATCAAAGTATTTAGGTTCAAAATGCATACGGAGAACTACTATGACCAGGGAAGTTAATGCAGTTGCTTAATACTTACTTCCCTGTTCTTAATAACCAATCTCTTGAAATAAGCTTAATTGTGCAAAAGAACAGTGAAAATAGACTTATAATTGACATAAAATAATCATTCAGTTTCTGCAATAATTCTTCTATAAATGAATTGTAAACATAATTGATTTCAATTTTAAAAGTTAGGGGTTTTAATGCAAATATATTCTTTATATATAGTAGGAACAGGAAATATTTCCCACAGCTACTGCTTTTGACAGATTATTTGAGATCTGTCCAGTTTGGGACTATCAAATACTTAATTTAATATTTTGGTGATTCAGTAGTAAGAATAAATATTATGTTAATGAAATTCAGGGACCAAACTAAATTTATGATGCTGAAATTACAGTAAACAGTATTAAAAAGTGAAAGAATATTTTCTGTAGAAAAAAATTCAATTTAAACCATAGTTTTTAGTAGGCTGTGGAAATATGGGCCATAGATTGAATATGAGATGCAATGAAATAAAGCCAACACAATGACCAGTATCATTGACTTAGCTTTACCGGATAACTACTCAGCTAAAACAATATTTATGGTCCCATTTAGCATGGGAAATGTAGCATGTGATCAGTATTTATTGAGTAGTCCATTATATTCTGTGGTAAATAATATAATTGTGTTAAGGTCTTTGATATGCTGAATTGTTGGAGTAATTAACATGCACTACATAGAAAGTGCAAAATTAGTACCTACTCTCAATTTCTTGAAAAGTATGCTTGCCTTTTCAAGTTTTGCATATGCTACAGTTGCGTGAGTTGCAATCAGAATCCTCATGAGACAGATTATAAATTTTAAGAAATATAGTGTTCATTATACCCCAGTGCTTAAACACTGGAATAATCTGATGAATAGCTTTGATTGGAACGTTTAAAAGTTGCAGCAATGTCATTTAATAAAATGTTTCCATCTCATCTACAGAAACATTCATAATGATCTTGTTCAGGAAATATTGCTTCTCCTTTTTTTATAGAAACTTTTGTTTCTGACATCAAGAGTGTTATATTTTTGTACAAAAATCGTATGTCCAGTAGAAATATTGCTGGTACAGTGCATTAGATGGCTACTCATTCTAGCAGAAGGACAACTTCTTAGCAAATGTAATGACTTGCTTTACACAGAACTTTCCATACTTAAATAAACACAGACTGTCTCCTAGTTTAAGCAACACCAGAAGTGATCTTGTGTGTTAAGAATTTGGATAAAGACATACAATCCAGGATAGCTGTTCGTACTGTGTGAGATTCAGAACATTTAAGAGCTCCTACCTAGACACTGAGATCCTGAAATGAAGAAATTACATGGAATCCTGGGAAAAAAACCCGCACTTCTGAGCTCTTCTGTAGGTTTTCCAGATAACTGTTTCCATATTGTAAGAAACTTAATTTCAGAAAGTTTTCTCCCATTTTTAGAATTCCTCTGCTTGCACTCCAGGTTAAAGGTTAAGTGAGAGAGCATCTTTTCGTCACTTAACTAATAAAATTTTATTGGGTCTGACTGAGATGGAGTTCATTTTCCCACAGCAGCCCTCCCAGTGCTGTGCTCTGCCTTGTTACCTGGAAAGGTGTTGATAACACAGCAGCGTTTTGGGTACTGCTGAGCAGCGCTGGCACAGCATCGGTGCCCTCTCTCAACATTCCACCCCCATCAAGGGCTGGGGATGGGCAAGAGCCTGGGACAGGACACAACTAGAGCCATTGACCCAAATTAATGAAAGGGATATTCCATTCCATATCACGTCAGCTCAGATATAAAAGCTAAGGGAAGAAGGAGGAAGGGAGGATATTTGTTACTTGCAATGTTTACCTTCCAGAGCAAACACTATGTGTGCTGGAGCCCTGCTTCCCAGGAAATGGCTGGATATCACTTGCTGATGGGAAGTGGAAAACAAAATCTTTGAGTTTTTTTCTTTGCATGTGCTTTAGTAAACTGCCTTATCTGAAACTAAGAGATTTTTTTAATTTTATTTTTTCTCCCCTGTCCAGCTGAGAAGGGGGAGTGATAGAGCGGCTTGGTTGGCACCCAGCCTCTAGCTAAGGTCAACCTAACACAAATGTGTAGTTAATTACTCAAGATCAGTATTGTAGTCATAAAGTTAAATTTTATGCTCTTCCATTACTAAGTACAAGTTTCTAAAATTAATGTGTTCATGTAGATTAGCTAAAAGCATTGTAGGTCAAAGTAATTTCAGAGAGATTGCATCTTCCGAGTTTTTGTTTCACAGAGCTCAATACGGATAAATGTTGTTAGCTTCTTGTATTAATAGTGTCATGTGATAGATCAGTTTGCAAATCAGGATTCATTTTCCACATGTTTTTTAAGAAGCATACTTACTGGAAAAACTTAGCTTTTTTTTTTTTTTTTTTTTTAATGAAAGGACATTTCCATATTGGGGAAATAGTAATTATGCAAATATTTTTTTTCATAAACTTTAATGATAAAATTTGAAATGTGCCATTCCATATCATTTGACATAGCAATTATCTAAAAATTATTTTCCCACTGGAATTTTCTTCTGTTATAGAGCAAATTGTTTAAAATGAAACTTTCCATTTCCAAGATAAAGTTCTCATATGGCTACTCTCAGTGGTTATTTCTGACAGTATTTTCAATTATGAGATAGCACTGGACTTCATGTCTGTTGACTCCTAAAGGACTATTATTTATATAGTTTTGTGATTTTCTAGATATTGTATTAATGTATCTATAGTCATCACATCTATAATGCCGTTAAAACAGTGTCTAACTAATACAATAATTAATAACTAAAGCCTCTTCACCTTCATTACATAAATTTGCAATTAATTTGTGAAACAGCTTTTTTAATACTCCATTCTGACTAGATTACTAACACATTCCTGTTTAAGTTCTGGCTTCTTGCCTTGCATTCTTCTAGTTTATCAGATCTCACACTTGGAAGGGTAAATCTGCTCTTATCCAGTTACTGTGTATTTGTCTTTTGTAATCTTTAGGTACGTAACCAGCTGAATTGGGACTTTGCTACCTCAGACAATCTAAATCTATTGTCAGTAATTTATCATAGCCAGGCAATGCCAGAATTCACACAAAAGTTACAAACTAGTTATCTGCTGTTCATTTCATTTGCAAAACATCTTCACAGCTTCTTATTTGCATTCTATCATCCCCTTCTTTGCTGTTCATCAGATGATCACATACCATTTTTCTAGAAGAGTTTTACCTCAGTCCATAGTGAGCTTCTTGGAAGTGCAGGGTAACAGAAGAAGAGTCAATAAACACAAGTTGCAGCAAGGGAAATTCCCATTAGATAGAAAGAATTTTTCCAATGAAGATAATGAAATGTATTGAATAGGTTGTTGGGAAAGACAGTGGACTGTCTGTCCATGGAGATAGACTTGACTGAACAAGGCCTTGGATAGCCAAGCCAGGAATTGCACAGAATGGCTCCCAGTTGTCCCTTCCATTTTAAATTATTCTGTAATTCCACTGAACGTTAAAAGAACTTGCTTAAATTCCAATTCCATACAGGGACATAATATTTGCTTCCTTTGTTTTGAACTCAATCCTGCATCATCTAAGCAGACTTTTGCTCTGATTTGAGCAAGAATATAATGAAAGCCTTTCTTGACATAAATACCTGGGATTAATTAGCATAGATTTGGAGTAGTCACAGCTTCTACTGAGAATGAGACCTGTGAATGACCAATAATTCTGAAAAAATCTATACTTTTTGAATTTGGAATTCAATCTTTATGGCATTCAGATAAAGTATTTTCAACTAAGTACAAAAGGACCCCATGTATTAAGTGTGAACAATATTCCCTTCTTGCTTAATGGATGTGTTGTGAATATTAAACTCCTTAAATTATTGTCTAAATAGAACAATAAGCAGTACTTTGGAAAAGCCCAACAAGAAATTATTAATTCTATTCTTGGTCCTGCATTAGTATGGAAAATAATAAAGTCTGGTTGTGAATACTGAATTATGTAAATACAAAGTAAACCTGAAGATCTGCTCATTCCCTAGATTGTTTTTATCCTGTATGGATGGAATCAAGGAGAAGACAAGAGATGATGAAACATTACTTGAAATTCTGTATATGTTATCCCCCTAGTATGCAAAATCTAAATATGAATTCTTCACTGTGTGTTCTTAAACATTATGTGAGCATAGAAATTTTCCAGTATAAAAGATGTTTCCAAAAAATTAAATTCAGATGCTATTGCTAATAGTATGTGGTTTCTTTGGACTGGCCAGATTGAGATTGTCATTATTTTACACAAAAAGTAAGGATGAAACATTCTTTTTACACACTTTTCCAGATGTTTAAAGATTTTATTGCACTTTAAACAGAATTGAGAGAAGTGGGGGTTCCAGGAAGCAGAAAATCATTCTGGTTTTAACAGAGTCCATGGGCAATATAGGCTGTTGTGGGCACAGACATAGTCACTATGATCTACTTTGAACCTGCTATTGAGAATAAATATGCTGAAGTGGAAAGAAAATCTTCAGAAATAGAAACCCAAACAAGATGAACACCTTTTAAGGAAAAATATTTTTCTAATAACAGGTATTAGAACAGGTAATCCCCAGGAATTATATATATATGAGCATGTACATTTTTGATACAACAGATAAATGCTTTTTTTGTGATTTCAAATTCAGATTTAAACCTCTGTATTTGTGGTATCAACATTTAGCTGAATATGCAGTTCTCAATCTTCTTTCTGCCCTTTACATGTTCTTATCTAATCTTTCATGAAATGATTCAAAATATTTTGAACTTTGCAACAAATATTCTACATAACATGATATATGTAGTTTTGTCTTAACTATTCAAATGACCATTCAGAAGGTCAAAATTATATATGTCTGCCTGCAAAGGTACTAATGCAATTAAACAGATCTACTTGACATTTTAAAATGTTAACTGGTGTACATTATTGTCCAGTGTAATGAATTAACCCACCAAGAAATAAAAATAGATTTTATTTTTGTTTATTTAAGTGTGAATAGCACTGCATGAATCTTAGAGTCATAGAATACCAGGTTGGAAGGAGACATAAAGGTTCATCTGGTCCAACCTTTCTTGGCAAGACCACAGTCCAGACAAGATGGCCTAGCACTCTGTCCAACTGAATTTTGGAAATGTCCTACTTTGGGGGATCCAATGGAAAGATAATCCAATCCCTGGAAAGTTTATTCCAATGACTGATTGTTCTCACTGTGAAAAATTTCCCTTTTAGGAATCACTCCAGGTGTAACTTGTACCCATTACCCCTCTTCTTTTCCATGTGACTCCGTGTAAAATGGGAGCCTCCATCTCCTTTGTAGCCATCCTTTAAACACTGGAATATGGCAATGAAACCTCCCCTAAGCTTTATTTTTTCCAGGCTGTACAAATCATGTTCTCAGCCTTTTCTCACATGACAGGCTTACCAGTCCTTTGATCACCTCTATGGTCCTGCTCTGGACTCTCTCCAGCCTGCCCACTCTCTTTTGCATAACAGGTACCAAACCTGAGCTCAGTATTCCAGGTGTAGTGTCCTGACAGGGGAACTAATAGTGTAAATAAGCAAATTTATTCACATATATGCCCTTGTTCTAAGGTCATTAATAGCTCAGACTATGTATCTACTACTTATGAGGATGTCACTGGTATGTTCTAAAAATGTACGTACTTTGCATAAGTGTATAAAGATGTATCATTTCCATTTTTTTCCCACTGAACACATATCAAACTTTTTCTTCTTTTTCTCCATTGCAGAACCAGCTCTTGCAGTATTCTCACTTAGATGAATTTCAGTATTTATGCCATTTTCACCTTACTGTCCTTTCTTCTTTTTTAATGTTAAAATAATTATTGAAATCTATTTTGTAACACCTTGGCACTTTAATTTTCTGGTAAAAAAGCTGGTCCCGAAGCCTACATCTACATTATACCTGTAATTCCTTCTCTGTTTCCCCAGCAGTCTTTGTTTCTTGTAAAGTTGAGAGCGTATGCTTTTATCTCATTGTTTATTAATTTTTCCCAGTGATAGCTTTTTTTTTCTCCTCTTTAATTTGTTACATTCTCATGCCCCTTTAATATTGCCTGCTTTTGTGTTTTGCCTTGGTTTTAGAACACCTTTTAAATTATCATGTCTTGTAAGTTTAGCTTTCTTCAAATTCCTCCAGTATTGTTTCTTCCTGTATGTTTTCTCTCTCTTTCTTTGCTGAGAAATTTAATGCTTGTCTGCTTTCTTCATTCTTTCACCATTCTTTGATACATGACCTTGTACGATGAGCACTGCAGTGGGATTCAACACCTTCGCTGTTGGTTAGTGTAAGTAGGCCTGACAAAGGTTTTAAGATATGTACAGGTGTCAATTCCAAAGGAGGCTGCCCCCATAAGGGCTACAACTACATATTTTAAAAATTCTTTTAAAAATACTTTTTATTGTTTCTTAGTAGGAACATGAAGAAAAGTCACCCTGGGAGAAATCATACTACTTCTCCTACCTGACAGTGGTTTTCCCAAGAGTTACATGGATTGTCTACTGCTGAGTTTTTATGTGGCTGCATTTTTTGGTTCATGTTTTTAATGTAAATGGATTTTTTACCAAGTATTTGATAGAAATTTTAGTCAGCACAATACTTACAGGCATTTCATTCACAAGTAAATTTGCTTTAGTAATCATGTCATGAATCAAAGTAAACCTTTCATTCAGTAAAACACGTTTTATAAACTCTGTGCAAGTCCTTTACTATAATTATATGTTTATGTATTTTTTCCTGATTTTGATGTAAGCCACCATGATACAATGGAAGCTTTGTTATATGTGAACAATATATCTCATCCTGCAAATCAGTTTCTCTTTTGAAAGGCCTGAACATAATATGCTTTGGCCAGCACTTCATGTAATTAAAGCTTCAATTATTATTAAATGCAAAGAATCATAATCTTTGGTATATTATAAAAAAATGTCCCTGTGTGTCCCTATCCTGGACAGTGAAAACAGTGTATTATGTTCTATCTCTTAACATTTCCACATTTCATATTTGCTTCTGACTGTCAAACTAAATGAAATTTGCTATGATAAATGTTTTAACTTCTTTCTTCATAAGTCAGTTCCAAATCTCTGACCAGTTTCCTTATTGAGCCCTGGAGACTTATAGCAATTATTGCTATAATATTTTTTGTCCTGTCAGTTTGATCTATCCTCCCAGTTTGGGCAGAGTCTGCCTTTCTGGTCATTTTGTACAACAGATATCTCTGAATTGAGGCACTACATTAGATTTTTTTTTCTTGCTATTGTTTCTTTAATCAGAAATGTGCATTGGGAAAAACTGTATCTTTTACAAACAGCTTCCTGTGAAGAGAAGCTTCTAGAAACACCTCATCTCACAAAGGCAGTATGCTTTTTGGAGTTCACACACAGGCTACCCACTCCAACTTATTGAGAACGGGACAAAAGTCTTACTGGATGACCAGAAAATCAGTTTTCCAAGTACTTTCTCTCTACACGTGGCCAAGCTCCCCCCAGTCACAACTGCTGTAAGGGTAGGAAACACAAAAAGAAGGAACTGCTGAATTTCAATGCAGCATGCCGACAATGAAGAAAACAAGGTGTAAAATTTGTTAGAAAATGCATGAAAATACTCCAAACAGATCCTAGAGTGAGGAGGAGGAAACCATCAACATGATGAACAAACATGAATCTCTCAGGAAAGAACTAAGGATGTACTGTATTTTGGCTTTACCCTCCACCTCACACCAAAGAGTACAGACTGAAGACATCAACTTTAGGACCTGGCTGAAGAGGAGAAGAGTGACTATAACATTAAAAAGAGGCGGCTACTGGGAAATGTGTGTAGTTTAAACTATATTATTATTATTTTTATTGGTACTTTTAAATAGAGTAGCATTCTTTTCAGTTTTTCTTTTTCTTTAATTAGATTTGTACTTCTGTAGTTCACTGATCAGTTAGGATTTCAGTCATAATAACTAAATCTTGACTTTACACAGGAAATGTGGGGATGAGCTTTTTTTTTTCCCTAATAGCAGTCCATAAGAGTGTTTGGAGTATAACTCTTCATATTAGTTACCTCCTGTCATTAAGGAACACTTTCAGGTGTGAGCAGCCTGAACAACGTACTCTGAAAAATTCAGTTGCAGGATAGTGACTTTGTGGGGATAATCTTATTGTTCCAGAAAAAAGTTTGGTTCCCATTTCTCAATCTGAAGCTTTTTTCCAAGTCTCTACCAGCTCTTTGCACTATAAGTGGCTCAGATTCAAAATAGACCAGGATCATTATCCATTCTTGCTTCTGGCCTTTGGTTTTCACATGGCACTGAATGTATTTAATGAGCAGGTGTTCAATGACATTCCTACTTGCAGTGATAGCATGCTGTAACCTTCAGCCTGTCACTTCAGACCTCATTTGGCACAACACAGTGGTGTGATCTTGATTCAATCTTATTATGAAGTCTGTTGCTAAGGAATGAGAAAGGACGTGAGCTAAAGTCATGTACAACAATAAAAGGGAGAACATAGGACTGAAATTGTTGAGATGGTGGCAGTTAGCAGCTCAAGGAGTCAAGATGAAATAAGAATCTGTGAGACACCACGGAAAAAGTAGTGAGCCTGCAGGTAGCAACTTGGTACAAATGAGGATCTGCCCATTCTGAGAAGCAGTGGAGACCACCTGTCCTCATTTTGTGGGAATGTCTGACCACCAGGGACATTGGACATAACCTGATAGCAGAGTTTTGCTGCATGATGTGAAAGATGCCTGAACAAATTGATACACCAGTGAAGGTTCTTATTCCTAACTGCCAGATGCTGAAGCTACATCCATATCTTGATAACGGACTGATAAAGGATGAGTCTTGTTTTTTTCCCCAAACAATGAATTGCATGAACAAAATTATAAGAATCCTGTGTTCTCTGGCATCTAGCATGCTCAGCAGGTAGAATTCCTAACAGCACTATCGAAGCCTACAGCAGTGAGGATTTTGTTCAGACTCATCTTCTCTGTATACACCAGTAACCATACACAGACAAAATACTCCTTTATTTCTTGTTCATACGGCAGTAGGTTGTCTCGTGACCCATTGACATGGTAAGTACAGAAAGCTGACCCTTCAAATTTAACTCTAGTTAGATGTTATCTAGTTAGATATTTGCTCCCTAGAGAGGTGAACTCATGCGTAAATCTATACACCGGAAGAAAAGACCTAAGCAGTATATGGAAAGTATGTCCTTTCATGGAATCTCCTCAAGTCACAAGGTAATCTTTCATTCTTCCATACTTGGGCAGGGAGCACAGTTAGAATGTATAGCACAAGGTCTCAGTACTGTAAAGACCTGTCAATCATTTGCTAGTAGTATTCAGCATCTCAGACTGGTCAGGGACATGTAGTCCGCATTTCCTCCAGATGTTGCAATTTCAGGTACTCATGTGAATTAGCATTCCTGTTGTCTGTTACTGCAGCAGTACATGAGGTGTCCCCTTATTTTGCAACTAAAGAGCCACCTTTTAAAATTGGTTTGTGGGCCACATCATCCATCACCCAAATCTACCTCTTGGTCATTTAGCTGTCCAGCACAAATCAACTACTGCGGACTCCAGTAAATGATGCACAGACAAATGTCCTTACACTGATAGCTTGAGATTAGGATATGGCTGGAATCACACTCTTCACTTCAGAGTCCATCAACAAGCATTGTGTTTTCCGGCTCTAAAATCCATTTGGAATTAATAGTTGTATTTAATACATATTGATAATGATTGATAATAAATAGGAACTATCCACTGGCAACATATATTGCTGTTAAATGTCAATCTAGTAAGTATTTTGAAGCATGGAATTGACCTGGCTATTCAGTCTTTTAAACACTGCCAGACATCAACGTCTAACTGCTTAACAGATGAATATTTTTTTTAAGTACTTTTATTTGTGACACCAGCAAAATACTTCACTTGAATTTCAGTGGTCATCAGCCAAGAACCACAATGTCGATGTTTCCTAGGATTAGATAGTAGCTCTCCCTGCCTAGAAAGGAACTTTTTGATAGCAAAAAAAGCATTTATCACATTGATCTAGCAAAGCCAATGAAAGACATTTTTAGTAGGATTTTTTTGTTTGTCTTAAAAGTTCCTCAGAATCAAGTTCTTCCCTTCTTTTAGACTAAAGATATCTGGCTTTTCTATTGCTTAAGTAAGCAGTATTTCAACACTGTTTTTCCAGTGCAAGGTTGCAGAACACTTCTGTTTTCCTCATCAAAAGTGGTTTTTTTAAGACTAACTAGGATTCACTCTTTGGGCCCCTTTTCCTTAGCAGTACTTGCAAATCCCTCCTGAGAAGCATAGTCTTTTCATTTATGGCCACTTTTTTCTGTTATACTTTTTCTGAATGTAGTGTTCCTGTATTTATTATTTCTGCAAGACATCTTTTGTAAGATTCAGACTTACTGGTGATTATCTCCTAAATGTTTTAGATAACAGTATCCTTTTCTGAGTTCTATCAGACAAGGAAACTGACTTTACTTCTTCCCTCACCCTTAATTTTCAGTCTGCTTTAAGTTATACTATCACACATTAGATACTTGCAATTTAGTATATTACTGCATGCTACATTGAAGAGTAATTATATGAATAGGGATTGCAATTTAATTATAACTATTCAGTTTTATTTCAGAACTTTTGGGGGAAAATAAGTAAATAGAAAAAATGCAAAATTTAAATTAGAATTTGAAGCCTCTTGAATATCCTCAGTGAATTATTTTATTCTCTTAATCTGAAGGTCATGTTTATCATATGTGTTTCAAATTTTTAAAAAAGATTATATACTTAATAACTGTACAATGATATTGTATTTTCAGACATTTGGTCATTGGCTAGCCATTAGCATTTATCCTTTTAGGATAACTTACGCAATTGTCATCAAAGTTGTGTTTGTTATTGTCAGTGATGTATTCTGGAAGAACTGAGTTTAGAACCTCTATCACTTCATTGCTGATACCTTTCTGTGTACATTCGGTACAATTTAATCCTTAGAGGAATAAGTGTGCTCTCAGAAATTTTCAACCTAATAGAAAAAAGTTGTCACTTGTCATCGCAGTTGTGCATAGTCAGTGTGTTCAAATTGTGATTGAGTGCCCCTTAACTCATTTATTTATTTGTTCATGTTCAGCAGCACTGGGGATAAAGCAGTGGGAAGAAGAAATCTTGATTTTAAAAATTTATTTTTAAACCTTGAAAATATAAACACAGCTGGGACCTACATGTTTTTCAGTAATAAGATGAAATAAAGGCAAACAGTTCAGAAATGTATCTTGATTTTAATCATGGTATTTTGTTGGTTTCAAATATTTTATGTTAGTAAATCTCATTAATCTTAATAGTGTGTTATAAAAAACAGTGTTACCAGACTGTGAGGTTTAATATGTTTTATTGGTGCAGACATAAGTGTATATCATCATATTTGCTCTATATACTTATTTTTACTTCCTTGCTTACAAGTATTCAGTTCTTAATATTTGTTTGGGAGAAGCATAAAATCCAGCATTGCCCTTAGAAGAAGCATAGCAAAAACTCAGCATCACTTGAATGGGAAGCTGAAGATTGTAGGCATGATCTTACCCTTTAAAACAAAAAAGTCTTAAAAAGAACCCAAGCAAAAAAATAAACCAACCAAAGTCGTATTCTCACAGCTGCTCTGAGGATGATTTTGTCTGTATTTCCTTCCCAGCTCTGATTTTGCTGATATCCTGGCCTAGGCACCTCTACCTGGATGTGGCCAGCCAGAGAGTGGGGTGTATTCAGAGCTCCCCTGCTTTGGGGAGCTTTTGCTTCAGGCTTTTCCACTCTGATGGCTTTTCCACTCTGATTTGCTTCAGGCTTTTCCACTACTGATCTCCAGTATGGAGATTTACAGGTAGGCTGAGGCAAGGCAGTGCTCCAGTACTCTGTGTTTGATACATACACATAGTGATTGCTATTTCAAAGTATAATTTTGCTTCAAATTTTAAGCAACATTTGGTCACTTGATTAATCTTATTCTCATAGAAAATTTAATTTTGCAAAGTATGTAAAGCATAGACATTAGACTTTAGGAGAAAATTAAGATGCTTAAAACAGAAAGCGAACTCTAGCAGATTCTAGTCTGAGTTTGGGGCAGGACATGGAATATTGCCTAAGCTCACCTGGGGGCTTTTCTCCTGCATCTGACCACAGGGATGGCAAAGATTCCTGTCTCATCTGTACAGCAAGGCTGAGCAGAACCTTTCTCTATAAGAAGCCATGAGTTATCTGGAATTTCTCAATGTTCTCTGGCCTGAGGATCAGCCTTATGTGTCTTCTGGGGATGAAGCAATTTGTTCCATTTTGAATTTCATTTGTGAAAAAGCTCTTGATTAAGCTAAGGTTTTTTCAGCCTTCTGTTTGGCATGATTTTACAGACTAAATATTTGGTTCTGAAAATGTTCGTTTCTAAATCAAATTCTTAGTCTTGCCTTTTGTCCTTTCTCCCTCTGTTCTCCCTCCAGCTTTGCTTATTTTGTATTATGACTATTTGTTTCTAGCTGTTATCTATGCAGGACTATATTTCAGACCTTAAAGAACTTTCTTTCTCAAAACCTTGCAGTTTTATCTGCAGCAGCAACAGGAAGTCTGGTTGTAAGGTTGGGATGCAAGACGGAGGTACAAGAGAACTGAATGTGTTATGTGCTCTGAGATAGTTTTCTGTGGGATCTTGAGAAAATCTCTGTAATCCCTTGTTTCTTCCTTCCTTATCTTTAAAATAGGGAGGTGGACCTGGAGGTATTTTGAAGATAATCATAGCTTATATACAACTGTTTGAAAGTGGTAATCACTTCCATAGAGCTAAATCTTTGTCTGACTTGGTAACAATGTGCAAAAATATCCCATAAATTAGAAATCCTTAGTCAGGTGCAGAGATATGGGCACATTCATAAAAACTGAGCCCTTGAGTAACATTATGTGCTACTTTAATATGAAAACTAAAACTAATAAGATTAATCTAAAGTTCCATAATGATGTCTCCTGAAGAAAATTACTTTGGGAGTTAGAAGACATTGCAGAAAAATACAAACACTACAAGTTTTTTATCAAGGTTATTTCAGAAGAAGTTTCATCACTAATCTAGATATAGATTAAGTTTCTCATTTATTCCACTAATAGTTAAAGAAATAGAATGACATTGTTTGCAACAAAAAATATATTGATTGAGCTTGTTTAGTACAGTGTAGGGATATTGCGTGTTTTGTGTTTTTTGATCAACAAAGCCTAGTTGCTTTCAAAGTGTGAACACCCTAAAATGCATTTATTCATGACAATTTCATGCAATTTTCCTACTAAGTAAAGGTCTACAGGATTTAATAAAGATAATATTTTATATTTAAGTGGACAGAGGTAATTACCAAGAAAAACAAAGAACTTCCTGCTGAAGTTTGAATTGGATTTCAATTTCTAATCTGCTAGGACAGTGCAAAGAAAAAAATTAAATTGTTTAGCATACTCTTTCATAACAACAACCTTTATTCAGATGATTTTTGTTTATTTGTAAGGACAATGCTCAAGAAAATTTTTCAGGGAATCTGAGGGAATGTGCAGAAAAATCCCCAATCTTGCCATGCAAGGCTGATGATATAACAGTCTATTATAATTGTTTTTTAAAAATATTATTTAAAAATGAATGCAGTACTCTTAGTGAGGCCTTAATAAGTTCCCATACTGTCTTTAGCAAAAGAAATTCTCTATATAGGATCTGTTCTTTACATCATAATATGTGTCTAATTGTTCACAATGTAATGAAATGGATGAGACTAAGAAACATCATCAAAACTTATGCAGTCCTTATTTTGGAACTCTTAAGACTGAAACTTTGTAAGGGCCTATATAATTATCTGTTTGATTACTTTGTTGTGTTCCTACGCAACAGATAATCACTCTCTAATACTAACAGCCTATATGGTCTGGACTGTTTTATTCATGAACAGTGCAGCCAGCATCATTAGTTTTAGGTTATGTATTATAAGTAGAGTGTACTTTTGTAGAGAAAGGAGGCAAACTGTTTCAGCTGTGAAATGCTGACTGTGTAACAGCATGGCTGTTCAGGGCAGGAAAGAATAGGGAGAGATTTTTACTTACTTGTATTTATTTCTTGAAATATGGTGCCCTAGCCTGTGGCACCTTGTATGTAGGTAAACATATGCACCAATAGGTACCTTTCATTTAAAAGGTGAATTAAGATATAGTGGAAGAGAAAGAAGTATTGAGTTTGCTTAATGAAAACAAAAGTTTTCCATGGTGCAAGACCAAATCTGTGAGGGAAAGTTAATTTTTTACTTGAAATAAAACATTGAACTAGTTTCAAATTTTAATTTCATTTGTTGCTATTAAAAACTTAAATTATGTCAAACAATAAAAATTTCAGGATTAAATTTGAATATTTTGGAAATAATATATTTGCAAAATATATTAACAGAAATGTTTTCAGTTTTTTCATTTAAATTCACCAAAAATGACTTAGTTAATTTTCATGTAGGTATAAAACTTCACATTTAACTAGTAACATATTTGCCAAACCTTACAAAAAGGAGTTCTCAGCAAGTGTATGTCTGTTAGTGAGAATTAAAAAAACCTCCTAAATTGGGTGGGTTTACAGTTCTAGAAAACCTGTTTACAGAAAATGTCACATGGAAATCTGACTCAAAAGCAAAGAGTAAGTCAGGATGTGTGTTTTCCAAGAACTTAGAGGCGAGGTGAGGGTGATTCCCAGAAGTCTGCAATTTGCTGCCAGTTGTGATCCAGGTTTGCTCCAGTTGCTCAGCCTCCCAAAGGTCCTGTAGTTGAAGGAAAATTCATGCTAGGAGGTTAGATGGGTCTTTAAGCTTTTCTGCACTAAGAATGCTTCTGGGAATGGTTGCACCAAAACAGTTTGCAGCTGGCTACTGACAAATCAATATTTTATAAGTCAAGCCCAGGAGACTCAAGATGCTCATAGGGCCTGCTGGTGATAGCCAGCCTATTCACACTGGGGAGTATGTGATTTGAACATGTAAAATGAGAAATGCTTGAGTTTACTTCTCTGTTGTGACACTGCATTTCAGTGAGAGAGAACTAGTTTCTTTTTGTTTGTGTTCTTGTGACCAATGGCACTTTATTCTGTAATGGCTCCGTATCTAGAGTCCATCAGTAAACTTATGTTAATCTTGTCTTTTAATCTTCTACATTTTCTGTCATTTTTTTCAAACTAATATGCAATCCAGCTCATCTAAAAATTAGAAGCATAACGTGTTTCTAATATTGTTGAAAATACTTTTTCTTCTCCTATATCACACAAAATACAATAAATTATCTCTGCTGTACTATGCAGGTTTATTGTGAAACTGCAAGTGTTGCTGAATTGTGTACTTTCCACAGCTTGAAATTACACATGGACCTAGTACAGTAGCTACATATTGCTACGTACTTTGCAGCAGCTAGAATTGATAATGATTTATTATTAATATAGCAAACTGGAAAATAGATGTACTTACCACCTGGAGAAAGGAGGGGAGATTCAGCAAACAAATGTTACAGTATGTGAAATAATTCCAAAAGCTCTGCTTTACAAGTCTTGGAGTTTTTACTTACCTAAAAGACTTTGGTGCAAGCATTGGCGGTACTTTGTTGCAAAAAATTTTATCAGAAAAGAAGACAGATAACCTGTCAAATGGACAACATCAGACTGACAAGCAATTGCAGCCACGTTCTTAGTCACTAAAACAGTATAAAAAGCAAGAGGGATTTTCAGAGTGTACAATGGAAAAATACACAGAAAAAAGTATTTTTCATTAAAGCATTCTATTGTGTTTAAAGATTCTTGAAAATCTAAGTTTCTCTTTTTCATAATGTTTATTTACATTTTAAAATGTGACTGTAGCTAGTAGGAATTTACAGAAGTAAGAACATATATTCCCAAATCAGCAGATTATGAAACTAGTATTTTATTTTTGTACAGAAAGAACTTCCTCCCATTCAGTTCAGTGTTACTGAGATAATTGAGTCTTTCTATAGTAGAAGGTTGCCACAATTTAAGTTTTATCAATATAACTATTTATCAGCAACAAGATAATTCTATGATCAATAAATCTTGCCATAAAAAATTATAATCAAATCAAATCTTCTAGTAACAAACGACAAAGCAGTGTGATTGAACTGCATGATATTAGTACAAGAGCTCATATTGACTATTTTGCTAGGGGGGTGTTTTTCTAATTATTTTATTGAAATTTTATCTCAACTTTAAAGAAGGATTCAAATTATACCTTTTTTTTTTTTAGAAAGCAATAGAGTGAGCAGAGACTCAAATGAGAAATGAAAATAATATGTAGCATCAGGAAAGAAATCTACAATCACAGAAAAGTACATGAAATTCAAATAATTAAAGGGTAAAAGAAAAGGAACTGAGAAAAACAAGGATGGGAACACTTACAAAAATTGCCAGGTAAGTTTCTTCATTTTGTATTCTCTTTTCTCCTTTTGGGCGTGCATTAAGAGAGTAGATTTCCCAGACTCCATAAGTTGCAATGAATTATGCTTCGTTTTGGTCAAATGCTTTGGTTTCAGTACAGTATAAAGTGGAATTTCACTTCTTACAGGCTTCCAGTTAGAGTACAACTCTTTAACCATGATCCTCTGAGTCCAATCACTCACCTTTTTATTTGTCCATCTAACAGTTCAACCATTCAGACTTTACTGTGGGAAGGAGTGTTGAAAGCCTTGTTGCTGTCAAGAC
This sequence comes from Atrichornis clamosus, assembly GCA_013400975.1. NCBI lineage: Eukaryota > Metazoa > Chordata > Aves > Passeriformes > Menuridae > Atrichornis > Atrichornis clamosus. The sequence continues at coordinate 53,053 of WBMZ01007805.1, read as the reverse complement.
ACTTGACATCCATGGTTTTTCCGCTTGTCTACAATTCATTCTACAAGTTATTTTATTATAGAATCATAATATGGCCTTTTAGGACGGCACTTGAAGACCAGAACACCTGTAGAGGCAGTCTCTTAATTTCTCATAGTGCTCTGTGTTGTTTTGGAAACCGTAAGAAAGGCAGATTTTTTAATGCCTGGCTCTTGAGGGGGTGATAAGGAGGAATTCAGATTCTTCAGAGACTGAAAATGCCTCTATTATAAAGAAGGCCTATACAGTAGAGGTGTACTTGATTTAAGATCTAGGGCTTTTGATGCTAAAAACTGACTAGCTTATATATAAATTTATGAGCACCAAAAAGTCAGCCACACTGAAAGAGATCATTGTTCAGTGTAGAGTTATCTGTTGCTAATGAAATCACAGAAATTCTGTGTCCTTATGCAAAGATGCAACAGGTCTGCAATTTTCTGTTATAAGGCTTCTTCATAACAATAAGAGTGATGAGTTTATATTCAATGTGCCTGCAGATTCAATCAGAAATCACTGCGTCTCTGCTCAGGTTCAAAAAGGGAAACTGCATGAAAACAAGATAGGTGAACGAATCCCTACAATGTCAGTGAATAGCTGTTCCAGTTTGCCATGACAATCCCAAGTACAAATACAATGACTCATCATTTCACTAGTCTCCTAATGTGCAAGTTATTACCAGCAGCTACAGAATATATTACATATGTGAAAATAAAATCTGTTACAAGTAGCAGCATGGTTAGGTAAGGTCTGATCCAATCTGATGCTCGTTGCAGGGGACTGAAAATTATTATGTTATTTCTTGAGTTCTGGAGGTCCTTCCTGAATGCAAATAAATCAAAACATTTCATTACTCTCTCCACTTCGCTTACCCCATCAAGACTCTTTATAAGCTAATAGGTGCTTTCTAAGCTACATGGGACTGGATGCCTGGGTTGTTTTGGACACCGAAGGACTGTGTAAATAACACTGCATCCATAGATTATGTGAAGTGCATTTCAACTTGTGCTGTGCTGCAGAAGTCTTTTGCGATTCTCTAAAATGAAACCTTGGTTGTGAGACAAGGGCCAACTGTGATGACTTGTAGAAAAATCTTACAAGATTCAATAACCAGTTAATAAAGCGGAATTCAATACAGACGAATTTGAAGGGATACTTATGTCAAAGAGGTGGACAAACCTAATCTGCCATTTAATACAGATTCCCAATCACTGTATTCAGATGGTAGATTTCAGTGAGGGACGAGTGAGCCTCAAAAATGTAAACTTTCTTATCACTGGCAGTCACAAAAGAATTGTTTGGGATTATTAGGAAGGCAATAGAGAAAAAAGCAAAGAAAATCATTAAGCCATTATATAATTGCATGCTTTTCCAGATGATGTATACTTTGTAGTTTTCCTTTATCTTGAGAGCAAAGAATGATACAAAGTGGGAAAATTTAGGGAAGTACAATAGTGGTAATCAAAGATATGGCAGAAGCTTACATCTGAGGAATAAGCAGGCTAGACTAGACTAGACTAGTCCTTTCAAGATTTTTTTCAGTCATGAAAAATTATATCTTACAAAGGATATAACCAAGAGGTTTACTGCATTTTCATATGGGTTACCTGGGAAGAATAGAAAGGAATGATTATGCCCTCTCTCTTTTGATATAGGAACTTGGCCATCAATTTAAACTAATAGGAGTCACATTCATAGTAAACAAAAGAAAACAGCTCTTCTTGTATTGGTTAGTCTAGCAATGGAACTGCTAGCCACACTGGGGCTCCTAAAATATACAAAGACTTGGGACAAGACCAAAACCATTGCAAAACATTTCGTAATATTTTTTTATTTCTGACACTCAAACTAAATTGAATGAATTTAAAACTAGTTAAGCATTTATAACTCACTGGCTATTTAGAGTGCTTTGAGTAATGAACTCTGATTTGAAATGTGCAGTTAATTTTCTAAATAGGATTTGAAGTGGGCATTGAGAACAAAGCTTTTCAAATTGTTTGCTTTTGCAAATTATTTATTATAGACTTCTGCAATTTATTGCAGCACTCTAAGGTAACCAAACAAAGACTTTTTTTTTTTCCCACTGCAAGCTTTGCCTTCAATGAACATGCACAGAAAAGCCTATGCAATTATCTGGTTGCATTTTCCATCTTTTAACTGTTCTGATAATCTAAATTTAAATATAACATTATTACATATTTCAATTGCCTAACAAATGTGATCACATATTTCAATTTGAGCTTCTCTTGGGAAAAAAAGTGTCCTGAGTTCTGCATTTTCTATTTCGTGTGTATTGAGAACTTTCTTGATGATCCGTCTCAAAAACAATAAGATTGCCAAAAATCTGAGTAAGAAGAACTCTGATGAAAAGTGAATAAAATAAACTTTACTTGCAAGTTCAGCCTATACAAGAAGGCAGGAAATACAGCCCAAATAGAATCAAATGAAAGAAACAATCAGGGAAACATGGATTTAATAGGGAGAGAAGTTTTGCTAGTTTATTTGATCCAAATGCTTCTTTTTCTCAGCTCATTCAAAAATGCAGTTGTTGCTACCCTAGATGTGAAAAATTATGTTTTCTATTTAACATGTACTCTAAGCCACAGCAGCATATTTCATTTTAAAACAGGAAACCCTTCTAAATTACATAATGGATTAGAAAGTCATTGTGAAGCACTGGTGATTCAGAGCAGTGTTTCTACATGTAATAATTTTAAAAATTTGTAGATTTAAATAAAATTATTCCTTCAAATATATTGTTTTGTTTAGTAAATTCTGCTGGTAGAGATCTACAAATTTATTTTTTGCTTTCCCATCACTAATTCTTCCGTATTTTATCCTCAGTAAGGATAACATTCAGTAAGGATTTCATCTAATAAATTATTTAAAAAATATATTTGAGGTAAAGTGAAATCCTGAGTTTCAAGACTATTTATTACTGTTAAGATGACAGTGTGGTAGAAGTAGTCTTTGTTGTTGTGACTGATGAGTTGTGCTCTCTACTTTAAATTAATGATTATATTGTAAAATTGCTACAAATTATTTAATTAAAGCCATAGAGTTGTATGTACATATAGTAACATGGACTTCAGACAAAAGTCTTTTTACAAATTTTAAATAAATAATATCAATGTCAAACTCTGAGTTGTAACTCAGTAATAACTACTTTTTTCTGTGAAAGTCGAAATTCAAGAGCTTTTTTTAATAAAGATTTGCGTACACTTCCCTTTCTTGTCTGACATTAATAAGATTGGTAAGCTATCCTGCAGTATGTAAATTTAAAAACTATTAAAAGCTATTGGGGTTTTAGTGGGGGCTATTTCTGGGTTTTGTTTTGGCTTGGAGTTTTTTGTCTATTTGATTGGTTGGGTTTTATTGTGCTGCAGAGAACAGAATTGAGAAGGCAGAAAGAAAAAAAAAGAAGTCAAATACTACAGGTATTTTAATGTTAGAGTGTGAAATTAATTTTGCAGGCATTTATTTTAATAATTATTGCTAGTTGTTTTAAGTACTGTGGAAAAAATCAAGGAAAAATATTTGATTAGCAGGAATAGATGTATTAATAGTAAACACTTTTTCTGAAACTGTGATTACTGGTAAATTTCACAACATCAGCTTTTCTGGTTTAGTATAAGATCCAATGTGAAACTACAGAATTTCATGGTAAGTGAAATTTCTTGTGTCCGGCCAGATTGATAGTGAAAATACTCAAGATGAAAATGCTACAAGTCCACCTAATTTCCCAAAAGAGTGGAAACTGGACTATCACTTGTCTCTCCTGCTTCGTCTTTGGGTATAAGTGCAATTAAGTCTATAATGCAATATTAAGGTATGTAAGCTTTTATTTATGCTAGAAAAGGAGGACAAGGCATTTATCCAGTATTTTCTGCCTGATTATTTCCTCACATATTTTGAGATAGTTCAGTCTGCATTTGGTTTGACTTAATTTTGCACATTTGGTTGTGTTAAGGTAGCCTGTTTCTGTGCCAATGTTTTGGTGGGGTTCTGTAGCATTTTTATTGTTTTCTTAGGTTTGTTCTTCCCAGAAACTTCTATGACATTTCTGGTGCCAGTCGGGTCTACTGAGCATTAAGGTGTTTTGTTATTTGCTGTGCTAGTCCGGTGTGGGAGCTGCTGCTGCTGCTAAGTCTGGGGGAAAATATTGCATGTGTGAAGGGATATGCATGGGTGGATTGTGCTTTCATTTTAATTTAGTTCTTGGTTCTGTCATCCTTTGAAGTGGAAATTGTGCTTGATCCCTGGTTGAGGTGACTTGTGAAGCTGAATACTCCTTTTTCTCAGTTGCTGAGCATTGGGAATTGGTGTGGTACTAGTCTGTAACAGATATTGTTTCAGTTCTTATGCATATGAAGCATTTGTTCCTGGAAATGCAAATTTAGGATTTATATGAAGGATTTGTTCCAGTCATTTTAGCCTGTCATTAAAACTGGAACTCAGGTTTAACTCTGTGGTGGGTTGACCTTGGCTGGATGTCAGATGTCCAACAAGCAGCTCTATTGCTTCCCTCCTCTCTGGTCTGAGGGAGGAAAATATGATGGAAGTCTTGTGAAATAAGATAAGGACAGAGAGACATCTCATTACCATCATGGGCAAAACAGACTTGACTCAGACAAATTAATTTAATTTATTGCAAATAAAATGAGAGTAGGATAATGAGAAATGAAGCCAGATCTTAAAACACCTGTCCCCCATCACCCCCTCTCTCCCAAGCTTACCTGTACTTCAGATTTTCTCTATGTCCTCCCCAGGTAGTGGTGCCGGTGGATGGGAAATGGGGGTTGTGGTCAGCCCGCCACGTGTTAACTCTGCTGTGCCTTCCTCCTCACGCTCTTCCTCTGCTTCAGTATGAGTGTCAAGTCCTACCGGAAAACCTGCTCCATCATGGACTTGTCTCTCCTCCGGTCCACAGGTTGTGTCAAGAGCCTGCTCCAGTGTTGGTTTCCCACAGGGTTGCAGCCTCCCTTCTTCAGCTGCAAATGCTGCTGAGCAGGTTTTTTCCCCTCTTTCTTAAATACTTTGTCCCAAAGTTGCTACCACCACCACTGATGGGCTCGGCCTTGGCCACCGGTGGGTCCATCCTGCCAGCTGGCTGGCATTTACCCTGTCAGACATGTTACGAAACTTCTGGCAGCTTCTCACAGAAGCCACCCCTACAGCCCCACTGCTACTAAAACCTGGCCATTCAAACCCCATACATACTCCCAGCACTAATTATTCTGCTTATTTGATAGATTTTTGGTAGCTTTTTGGATAAAGGAGTGATGGCAGGGGAAGCAAAATCAATGAGGACATTGTCCTTTTGTGTCTTGCAGGGTTCTGTTTAGTTTTCTGTTACCCCGTGACTTAACAGAAGCTTGTAAACTATTTGAGTGAGGACATGTATTTTCCCACCAGTTTCACCTTCTAGCACCTTGGACAGTGTTGTCTTGGAAAAGTCAATATTGAACAAAGACATTATTTTTGATATCTGAGGCCTGGGGAATGTTTGTCTCTTTCTTTCTTTTTTCTTTTTTTTTTAAGGTATTTATTAATTAAGTGTTTACGCAGCATGAAATTGTGGTATTCTCTCACTTCTATATTTTTTGTTTATTTCAAGGATCACAAAGTAGTTGTAAATATTATTGGTAATGCACATATATCTTATGATGGATATCTCAGTAATTCTGTAGGCATTACCTATATTTTTATCAAGGTAGTGTCCAAATTTAAAATAAAAATGATATAACTTTTGAGGAGCAATGTGGTATTTCCTTTTGGCATTTTATTTGATCTATCCTCAGGGCTGCATTAACTTCCATAATAGATATTTGAATATTTTTCTTCACCTTTTACAGAATTACAAATTTCTCATGGGTATTTTGGTAAGTTGTAATAGTGGTACTCAAATTTAGCTAATTTTATGTCAGGATTGTTTATTGGACTCCAGTGCATGGGGTTAGGCAATGCTGCATTCCCTTTTTACTCTCACAAGGTAGACTGAGTTACACTTGTTGACTTACAGGTAAAGGACAGACAATTTAGTAGGACCCATCTCTTCAATTAGAGGTGTATGTGTTGAAAAAACAGGCGTACACTTTAACCAGTAAGTGGTGAAAAATTTTTTTAATTCCCAGATATTTCCCCAGTCAAACTCCAGATTTAATGGGGATGGGGAAGTGTTGCTGTTGGGGCGGACATGACACGACAAAGAGGACAGGGCAAGGTTCAGGGCAAAAAGCTGTGTTTATTCAACAAATCCCTCCTTTTTATACATTTCTATATCTTATCACTCGTGCTGCTAGACTATTGGCTACCAAACTGCTACAATACATTCATTGGCCGCTATATAACTACAACATTAGTGCTATTGGCTTTATTATTATAACATAAACACTCAAGCATTCCAGCAAAAACAACAGGTGTAGAATGTTGCTGCATATTTCTTTCCACTTGTTTAAATTTCTTAGATATGTTAACACTACATTCTTATGGGTAAAACTAATTCAATCTATTTTCTCAGGGCTCTTTTCTCATGAATAGACACTGACTGAATCCATATCAAACTTCGTGAGGCCTGCAGACCAGCTGTCGGCCGTCACAGGGAAGGTAGTGTGGTCAGTATGAGCAGGAAGCATCTGTCCTGTCCCTCTGCTGGATGGCAAGACTGGTTAATCTGACAATGTCTTCAGTGAAGGGTCAGCCCCAGCTGTTGCTCATACATGAGCTCCTTGTTGCCTTGTTCCTTCTATCACTGAAGTAAGCCTGGAATGCTGCCTTCTGGGACAGAGGTGATAACAGTATTATGATGTTAAACCTAAAGTTATCCGACTCTGTTCCATGAAGGCTATGGAGCAGCCCGTATGTCTTATGGAAAGGAATCCTTTCTTTATTCTGGCTAACCCACATGATCACAGTGAGTGTTCTGGTCCCTGCAATGCACTTTCCCCACAGAGGTGTAAAAGGGAATCTCCCTTCTCATCTTGGTGTGGATGAAAAATAGCAGTCTCAGGAGCATCTTCCTCATAACATGTATCTGCCTCATTTCACCCAGCATGACCATACCAGCTTCCTCTGAGCTGGAAGCACAGTAGTGACTTCATAATTATCACCACTGATCTCTCTCTCTCTCTAAGGCTTTAACTGCTTTAAAGTTTATTCATCCAACTTATAGTTGAAGGAACTGACACCTATCAGATATTTAGTTTGCATTTAATTATTTTCATTAATTACTGAAGATTATTGTCTGTAGCACATAGATTAATAATTATAACATTAAGCGATAAAACCACACATGCTTCTGAATAACATAATATTCCTCTCTCTGGTTTGAAAAATTCTCTCAGTAATTTTAGCACATAGAAACTTTTATGTAACATTTTTCAAACATTTATGTAATATTTTTTGGTTTAGGATGCCTATCATTTTTGCTTTTTTGAATTGTGAGTGATTGCTTTGTAGTTCGCTGACTATTTTATGGAAGTCTGTTTCATTTAGTGTGCTAAATGATGATCACTACAGTTCAAACACAATGTAACTGGATTAGGTTCCAGGTCTTGTGTAAGTAACAGCTCAGATGATCTTAAAAGTTCCTCCTCAACTTAGATCTAACGTAGCTCTGTTAAAATCATTAAAAATCAAAGTGGACTAGCGTGTCTCTTACTGTCTCCTTTCACATCAGCACTGGGCACAGCGCTATGCAAACCAGCTCTCTATGCCTGATGCAGCAGCAGTTGCACATCACTCCCCTCTCCCTTGCACTTTTGTTTGTGTCCCTTATTCCTTGTATTGTGCCCTTCCTTAGGTTTTGCTGCTTGAACATTTTCATTTAAAAGCTTTATTAGATTTAATAGGTTAATTTTGTAGTGTTTCTTTTTTTGCTGTTATTAAGGGTGACCAGTAACAAAACACATTAAAATGTAAATAATTTATGCATTCTGCATTCTGATGAACAAGTTCCTTGAGGGTTAAAAGAAGTTTCAGCATTTCCACTGTAGCACTGTGACGATGAATCATTAACGACGCCCAGTGTGCCAAAGTCCTAGGCGTACAGCTTCCAAAAGCAACAGACACAAAACCAGCAATTTTTTTTTCCTCATTCATCAATTTTGTAAAGTCAAATTGGCTTTCTGGAAGCCCCACAGCAATTTGCAAATGATGTATGAAATCAAGTATTCCTACCTGCACAGTGCACAGGGAAAAAAAAAAAAAGAAATAGCTTTCCTACCAGTGCTCTGACATGCTATTTCAGTGATAGTTGATATCCAGTCAGACACTGCCAAAAATAAGATATTAGTTCCAGACACTGAGAAAAATACTGTTTACAAAAATCTTTGTCACACTTTTTCAGCTTTCCTGTTTGTTCTCTCAGCACTATTAACCTTGATAGTTTTGTCTTTTAGAAAACATATTTGTTCATGCAAGTCCATCAAGACAGTTCTCAGAATTTTTGGACTGTTTTTTTCTCTTCTTTTTCTCACTGATCCTGACTTGAGGAAGTGTATGAGTTGGATGATCTCACAAGGTATATTGTTCAATTCTGTGATTCATTAAGATTACCTATGCATTTTTTTCTCCACTCTTTCCCCTGCATAGTATTTAGTTCCCTAGATATTTTTCAGTTCTGTCTGTAGGCAGAATAAAAACCTTTCCAATGTTAACTTGTCTTCTTTTAATTGATCTTTTAATATTAGTAGCAAAATTGCAGTTTTCCTTTCCATTTGACATAGAATATTCACTAAAGAAGAGGTTAGCATTTGCATACTATCATCTCGGATTATGTAAAACTCTGCACATTATTAATCTCCTTTTAGTTAAAAAAAAAAATCTGTTTTGCTCACTTGGATAAAAGGTGACTTGGTAGACTTAAATAGGTGATATGTTAATAAACACATGATAAGTCTCCAGAACGTATTATCTGTTTGGATGCTGTCAACGAAGATTGAGTTTTTTTAATTCACACACAAAACCCAAAAACAATATAGCAGGAAAGGAATATTGGTAAATAAGTTAAATGCTGTGTCATCATCATAGAATCACAGAATAGTTTGTGTTGGAAGAGACCTTTACAGGCTGAATGTTATCAAGTGAAAACACATTTTTTCATTTGAGGTTTGAAAGGAATTATTTTATAAAATAGTAAGTCTCTTATCTTCCGGTGTCTGTGCACCCATTCCCTGAGAACTGTTAATGCCTTTGGAAAATCATGTCAACGTAATGTATTAATGAAATGAGGCAAATCCTACATCTCACAAAATTTCCAAAGTCCTTGGGCATCAGAGGGTGTCTTCTCTCTTTGCAAACAGTTGGGAAGCACTGTCAGTGCTTTGTGGGGTCAATGAACTACTAAAGCAAATACTCCTTCCGGGCATTCAACTGCAGTCACCAACTGTACAGATCTATGCCATGAGAAACATGGTGAATTACTGTGCAGATCTGCACACAAGCATAGCTAAATTACTGTATTACTTCTGATACTTGAGGAAGGATGTTTTAACTTTTCTCAGGTAATTCTTCATAGCACCACATCATACAGTGAAGTAGAAGAAAGAAACTGTGATGATATTCTTCTTGCAAAGTCCCTGTCAACCCTGCAGTACCTTTATTCCTTCTACTTTTGTATTCAGCATTGAGAGAGATAAAACATCTTAAGGAACAAAAAATGTTCTTGTTTCTCCTTCTTTTTCTTCAAGGTTAAAGATATTTACCCTCACACCCTAAGATTTTAATAACAGAACTCTGTGTTACCAGGGTTTTATGATTTTATAGCAAGAACTTCAAAACATGAAAAAGAATTAATATCTAAAAGTAAGAATCATTATTGATGGGACTCACTAGGCCCACTACCCTTTAGAAATAAAGCATGATTAGATCTCCTGATGTCTGATGAGGTATAATGCTGTACTAAACACATTTTGGGGCAATTCTCTTTTCTGACTGAGTACTCTGAAGGAAACTGTCATGTGAGCTCAGCTATCTTCCAAGCATAAGCAGCTGTACAATCTCACTTCTCTGCCAGGCTTCCTGTTAGCATGCAGCTGCTAGGGACATAATGCTTTTGAGATCTCAGTGCTTTTGGCACATGGTGCAATTTTTCTATGTGAAAACCAACTAAAAATGTTTGCAGGTCAAACTTGCATTAGAAGTTATTTTAAAATGTCTTATTGTTACCAAAAATTCAGTAAAATAAAAAAACCACCTCCTTAACACCAATGCAGCATTAAGAAACAGGCATTATTTTTTTTTGGCTGGATGCATGGGGTGATAGCTCCTCCCAAAGCAGTACATGCTGATACGGGATAGTTGCTGTTTATATACCGTATTTTACATGCATATTCACTGATTGTCCCAGAATAAACATACGTATGATAATCATTTCCCCGAAATCATTAACATATTTTCCCTCCCCTTTACGCATGCGTTCTTCTGTCCTGGGGGTCTCTCTAGTGGTCTGTGGTGGTCGTAGACCCCAGTGTTCCAGTTGACCTGCCTGTGTTGGCAGGGCACTGGGGCTGGTGAACTTCCAGTTCTCCTTCTTACACAATGGGCATTGTGCAGTGCCATAGGCCAGAAGTTTTTGGAGAACAAGCATTCTCCAAAACAGACACCAGACAACTTATGATCTGCTAACATTGTCACAGATATTTATGCCGCATTTTCTCAAACTCTTTTTTTTTTCCTGTTGATACTCTAATAATCCATGCCCATGCAAAAGTAGATATCCCATTGCCCTGAATCCCTAAATGGATAGTCTGTTTGAATTCAGACAACCTTAGTGCAATTTGGTTTACCTTCCTGGTAGTAAACTTCCCCTTCCGCAGTGTGTATAAGTAATGGTGTTTATTTAAGATGAGATTCCTTATACCTGACAGATCAATAACTCAGATCAAATAAACCATGTACCTTGAAATTTGATTTCCAAGGACTAGAGTAGGTTTTTAATCAAAGTCACCAAGACTTTCTGAAATATTATGTATATTGTATCTCACTTATGTGGTGGCCAGCAACAGGACAAGGGACAAAGGGCACAAACTGAAACACAGAAAGATCCGTCTGAACATGAGGAACTTTTTAACTGTGAGGGTGACAGAGTTGGGGAACAGGCTGCCCAGAGAGGTTTTGGAATATCCTTCTCTGTAGGTATTCAAAACCTTTCTGGATGCAATCCTATGCAACTTGCTCTAGGTGAGACTGCCTTGCATGAATGTTTGGACAGGATGATCTCCAGAGGTCCCTTCCAACCCCTTCCAACCATTCTGTCATTCTCATTCATCCCAAACCCACGATGTCTGTTTGAGCATTCCCTGCACCAAGAAAGCTGCAAACAAAACTGTACAAAGAATGCATATATGGTCTCTATAATTCACTATTTTCAGATCATCTGTTACATTGGAGTGGAAAACATCTGAACTCTCTCTGCATCATCAAACTCTTCTCTCCATCCTTTGTGGAGCAGATAGAGAGAAACCTGATGAGAATTAATCCACTAAAATTCAGTTATTACTTTACATGGTATGTGTAGCCCACACAGGAAAAATTGTAGTTCAGGTTTTGACTATCTTTAACATGGATTGAATGGGTTCAGGAAACATACTGTTATCATAAGGAAATTTGTTTGTCACAGATTAGGAAATTAGATCCTGCTGTGATCTTCATGAAGAAGTAACCTTAACAGGTTATAGACAGATGAATTTATATAAAATTCCTCATAGATGAACCTCTTGGACCTCCTGGGGAGAAGAAAGAAAATTAAAAAGGGCCCTTTTCATGCTACTGTGTCTTGAAATTGCATGTAGAACTACATTCAGCTTGATTAGATCATCTGTTTTTTTATTTTGTTAAATCCTGTGTTATCTATCTGCTTTCTATATCTATGCAGATAAAGATTTCTTTTATATACATACCCACACCTGCTGTATTACTTTTATTAGCTGCTAAACCCTTTCAGGTAAGGAGCTATCCTTTAGTGTATATCTGCATATAATATAGTAAAATAAGATTCCATTATGTTTGAGTAAGAAAACATTAAAGGTTCAAAAAGTATACTCTGTCAATCCCACACTCATTAGAAAGTGTATCTGGTAAAACAGTAATTTCTGAGCTGTGGGTGTGGGGGGATTTCTTGTTTCATTTCATTAATGCAATTGTACAGAGAGGAAATTTTCACATGGCAGATATAATGTGAACTTTGAATAGTCAATGTTGATTTTGTTCGACTACAATTTAAGAGCGCAAAGGAGATGAATTAGCTGAGGTTCATAAAATGACATTAATATAAGAGAAAAAAGGTTGCTGTGGATCAGATCAAAGATTTATCTGTCCTGATTCTGATTTGCCCATCATAGCTTATATAGCAAATGTCTAATAATAAGGACAGGGCATAAAAGGGTTTTCATTTGAACTATTCTTAATTTTGAACTGGTTTTGTCTCATAGGGCTTTTTGAAACAAATGTGGTTTCAGAGTGTTTTGCTTCTATGTAATGTTACAGTTTACCCCAGAGGCTCTGTAAACTCAGCACTCGAAACATCTTGTGGCACTCTTGCATTGCCTGAGAAACTGCCTCTTTTGTTATAAAACTTGCTTATACTAGTTTCATTTAATGCCTCCAGTTCTTATATTGGAAGAGGCAGTGTGCAATTTCTGCATGTCTACTGTGTCTGTGTCAGTTTGATTTTATAGTCCTCTGTTATCTCTATCCCTCTTTTCAAGAGACAATAGTCTTTTGAAGATGCCAGGCCAGTCTGTTGCTTTCCATGCAGGAATAGTCCAATGCCACTGAACATTCTTACCATCATACTCTGGACCTTTTCCTGTCTTACCAGATCTTATTTGGAGGACTGAAATAGCAGCATAATAATATTTTTCTTTCATTTTCTATGCCTTTCCTAATAATTTCCAATATTTTGTTTGGGTTTTTGACTGCTACTGAGTACTGAGCTGCTGATTTTACAGAGCTATGATAATCCCACAGTGCCCTCCTAGTCAGCTCAGGAACCATCATTTCAGATGTACATCACTTGCATATGCACATTTCCCCTGCACATCACTTTCCATTTACCTATTTGTATGTATTTCTGCTGCTGCTCTCTCTGTTCCAGGTGACTTTACTTGTCATGTTACAATAGAGCAGAGACATCATGAACCAGGATAGCTTGCTTGTTCTTTTTCTCTCCTCACAGGCAGTTATCTTTCCTAGGATTTGAAAATGTTGATTTAAATATTTAAATGTTAAAACGTTGTCTGTAAACACAGGCTTCAGACACCTGGCCTAATGTTTCTTCCATCAGTCCTTTCCTGTCCCTGGCAAACCCACAGAACAATATCGTGTACTATACTAAGCCACTACCTGGCTCTTATTGTCATGGATGCTCCAGACGTGCTACGTGACTCACTTCTGCATTTGATAAATTGTCTCCGTTACAGACTTTTCTAACTTACTTTGGTGTTTATATGTAGAATTAACATCTTCAGTAAGATTTAATTATTATTTCCTTCGTGATACTTTATTTTACCCTTATGGCCTATTTTTCATTCTCTTCTCTACTCTTGAAATAGTTTACCACTAATATTGTACAAGGAGTTCTGCACAGTCTCACTGAGAATTTAATCACTCTCATTCTAGAAATTCTTTTACAAATTGGTGTTATTTGTAGAAATTATTTAGATGTTCTTAACAGCTCACCATCAGTGCCTTTTGGGCTGATACTTATAGCTTTCCCTGAAGGCATAGAAAGGTCTTTGTGGTGTTTACCATACTATTAAATTTCTCAATTTCCACAGTAGTATGTGTATTGTACAATGTCTTCAGGGAGGAGAAAAGAATGATTTATCCAGGTCAGGTCTTATAGTCATTGATTGATTTTTAGTTTGAGTAATAGAAAAATTGCATCTGTTTGAGGAAGTAGCTGCTTAGGTGTCTGATTCTCAAGTCTCTGATTGAAAAACACATTTGTTACAGCAACTCAGCTCATCTCTTATTAGTTGTTCACAAGCTATTTATTATGTCTACTGAACTTTAAAAAATGCATAGCACAGCTCCAAGTATTATGTGCAATTGTTCACCTTCTCCCATTGCAGTTCAAAAATTACTTTAAAAGGTATTTCTTTAGAGCTCTGAGTCTTCAACATTCATTTCTTTGCACTGCTGTGTAGTTGTTCAGAACTCCCTTTCATCTAGCGGTGCACACACAGACCCTTAAAACAAGGAAAATAATTTTATTTGCACAGCGTTCTATCTGTTGTATTGTAAAGTCTTCATCAAACTTATTTCTTCCTGTAGTATAATTGCAGAACAGTTTAGACTGGAAAGGACTCAAGCGTTCTAGAGAACCATTCCATGCAAGGAACCATTCCATGTCCAATTTCCCATGCAAGGCTGGGCCTGCTACAAGGTCAGACCAGGATGCTTAGGACTTCATGCAGTTGAAAACCTCCAAGACAGAGACTACACAGCCTCTCTGGACAACCTACTCCACTTTCCTCAGGTGAAATTTCTTTCTCTTATGTCCACACCTTACCAGCCATGACTCTTGTCCTTCCACCAGGCGCTGCTAGGAAGAGGCAACCTCCATCTTCTCAGTGACAGCACACAGGTGCGGGCAGGCTACTCTTGCAAGCAAGACAACAATTAGTTCAGCCTTATTTGTGTCTGCTCTCACTTCAGCCAGTTGCCCTACCGAATAATACAGCCATGTTTTCCCTTGCCAGGCTTTTCCTGTTACTAGAGCAGCTGAAGCTGTAGTTGTGTTTGATATCACTTGCAAGTATCAATTCTAGGAGAGCCTTGGCTTTCCTCATGCTCTCCTTGCTTGTCTGAGCACTCTTGCTTTAGTTCTCCCTTGTAGCTTGTTCCTGCTTCTCTATCTTGTGGACTGTGTTCTTGCTCTGAAACACAGTCCTGAGTTCCCTGTTAAACTGATCAATTAATCTGTTTATTTTCCTGGTTATTGTGAGGGACCTTTCCTGAACTAAGAGATTGCTCTTAAAAACCTGTCAGCTTTTACAAACTCCTTTGCCCTCCAGAGCTGCCTCTATTTGGGTCTCTTGCACCAATATCTTGATTAAACTAAATTCTTCACTTCTAGACCCCTGGATCTGTAGTGTGCTACTTGCTGCCCTCACTTCCCTCTCCTGGGGATCTTGAGTTTTTCCATTTCGTGGTCACTACACCAAAGCTGCCATCGATTATTATCTTCCCAATCAGTTTGTCCCTGTTAGCAAGTAGCAGATCTACTGTGCAATTGTGCTGTTCATTGATTGTACCAAGGAATTATCCCTGACACCTCCTCAACAACTTATCTACTTGGCTTTAGTTGGATTGCCATTCAATAGAGTGCAGGATGTTGAAAATCCATCTGAAGGGTCAGGGTCTATGATTTGGAGATATTCTCAAACTGTTTAAAGGTATTTTATGCCAATATGTGGTCTGTATCTATCTCCTACCACAGCAGCACCCATACTGGCATCTCCTTTGATCCTGACCTATTTCTCCTTTGAACCTGATCCTATGGAGATGGGTTGAAGGTGTCTTTGAAAAAAACTTTATCAGTAGATTGACTAATTGTCATTTGTGTAACTTGAGAATCACTCTTTAAAGACTAACCATGTGCACTAACAGTTTGTAAATGTTGTGAATACTTTACAGTATAAGTTAGTAGTACCCCTAAAACTTTTAATAGCATGTTTTAATCTGTTTGGTAAGTAAAAATCATATACCCATAGAGCCTGTGCCTAACTTAGATTAGGAGGAATCTCTGAAAAACCTAGTCTAAGTATCTCCCTTAAACTATAGGCATGTTTAAGTATTTTATACATTGTAGTCTTTCTTGCCCCTCTGTCATAGAAACCTTTCTTTACCAACAGCCTTCTTAGCATGATTCCTCTTGAAAATTCATATAAAGAGACACTAAGCATGTTTGGAATTATTACTCCAGTAAGAGGATGTTTCTATGTCCTTTTCCTACACTGACTTTAAAAGATGTTAAAGAACTATTTGCTTTGGCAGTCAAGAGAAAGTGACTCATTAACACGTAGTAGCATGACTGAATTTTTTAATTAATAGTACTAAAATGCTATTGATAGTCTGAAGTTATTTGCAGAGAGCCTGAAGCAACACAGTGTAGAGTTTTAACATTGCTGCTTATGCAAAATTTTACTTCTTTTGGTTCTTAAGACTGTCAAATTATCTAATTCACACAATGCAGCACTCATCATGCCTTGCTATTTCTCTTTGAATTTGTCATCACTTTGTTATAATCTGCATTTTAGCTCATCTTTTCTTGACAGTCTTTCTAAAATTGAAGAGGTCACTTATTTACAGAGTGGGTTTTCAAATGGCATCTTGGTCTTCTCTTCCATACATAGGGTGAGAGAAGAATTAACAGTACTGGTAGTTTTCCTCTATATAACACAAAAAGCTAATTTATTCAGAGATCTTGAGTTTATTTATAGCAGTGAAGTAATTTTTTTTCCCAACCAGTGCAATTTAAACTCATTTTTCTTCTTTTTTATATTTTCAGATAATTGCTATGTCAAAAATGAACACATAGTAGAGAACTGTTAAATAAGTATCTCATTTTAAATGCATTATTCTATTAGTTTCATTGTATCTGAGAGGGCTACACTATATTGTGGTGTGTACCCTGGGGTGCTATAAATCCTTGGGTATAGAATTCTTACACAATTCATTTGTTTAGTTTCACCATAAATTTTGGCAAATCTTGGTGTTTCATGAGTATGCAAGCTTTCTGCTTTATGTGAAGAACTTAAATGCCCAACCACCTTGAGATTTAATCATTGCATGGCTGAAGAGACAAGAGTTGCTAACCTTCCTCTTGAAACAAACAGCCTGAAACTGTAACTTTTAAGAACAGTAGACATTAGAAATCTGAAATTTAGCTGGTTTTAGCAGTCTTAACAAAGCACAATACCAAAAATTACACAGATGGATGTAATTTGCTATTTCCTCGTTATTTATCTTAATGGACCTCTAGTGCCAAAATATGCTGAGTGAACTTAAGTTTCATGGTTGTGTGTGGCACTCACCAAGAGGATTTTTTTGAAAAAAGATTGGTCTATATGGAAATTACCTTCTTACACTTTGGAGGCAGGAGGAATAGATTGTCAGGTAAGATTACAGTTAGCCACCAAAGTGGGTTTTTTATGTCTGACAGCCTTTTCGACTTCCTTCTTCAGTTGTGCTGGTAGGAAGGAGTATTATATATTGTCAGTGTTGTGTATCACCTCGTTCACTTGTGCTTTCCTACACTTTCACAGCCCTTTCAGAGTTCTGACAAACAGCATTGCAGGTACCTCTACTGGAGTATTTGAATCCCAGGGTTGGATTCCAAATATTTTCCCCTGTACACAGCTACACCCAAAGTTGCAGTTATATCAGCATTGCCACCCCTCAGCAGCACTTTTGATGTTTCTACAGATGAGGCTATCTTGAGAGATATATTTAAATGAATCAAGTTCACAATTTAAGCTTACTGGGGAAAGGAGCACTGCTATCTAACCAGGAACTGGTATCTGAAGTACAGTAATGGTCAGTACAGGCAGTATTACATGGCTTAAGGAATAACTACACCAACAACAAAGTGAAATTTGTCCGGGAGAGCCAAGAAGTTTTCAGGGGTAAAGTCCTGTTGGGCATTGCTGAATTCTGCTGGAAAAGGAGGCAATGCATTTATAAAGAAAAACTTGTAACCAGTATTATCATGTTTCATTTTGAGTTACCAACATTATTAAGGAATCTTAATGATGACACAGTTGAATATCTCCGTGAGATATTAAGCCTGTGGTTTTGTCTGTGCTGAGTCTTCTGCTGTTTCTTGTATAGTTCAAACATTTTGTCAAGAAAAAGATAAATGTTCTTTTAATGAACGAACAAGGTCATGATATTATTGCAAAGTTCCTTTTCATAAGGAGTGCTGCCTTTTCTGTAACACTAACTTCTTGATATGTTTGGTTTTTTGATTTTTGGTTTTTTTTGAGAACCCAGCTGGACCTTCACATGTGGCTGCTTTGCAAATTAGCTGCTAATAAAGCGATAGCATTGTTAACAAACCAGGAAATTTGAAATTAACTCAATATACCCAGATATATGTAATAAACAGAACAAAAGATATTTCAGCTTCTTCCTAATATCTGCTCATACATTTTATATTTGCTTTGCCAAAGCAGGATTGAGGCTGAAAGAATTGTTCTCTTTCTGTTAATTTTGCTAGAACTAATGACTGCATAGGAATTAGACAGCAACCTAGAAGATGTGATTTGCACTTAATTTTAGAAAAATCCAAGCATTTTTTTGTTTGTTTCTTTTAATACAGGATTATAATCTCCTTGATCAGTAGCAATTTTTAAGTTATGTGTTTATTGGGGGGGCATTTAATAAATTGTTTTGCAGTCATCAGTAGTATTGTGTTCAGAAACAAGAGTGTTTTATTGTTAATTAAAATTGTCTGGTACTTTCTAGGTCACTTACACCAAAGTAGTACTAAAGAACTGATCTGTCCTTGATCCTCATCATTTGCACATGTGTGCTCACTGCCTCAATTCCTATCTAGATGATGGGAAGGGGGGATTTCACCTGTAAGGGTCAAGAAAATAAAGGGTTTTTTGTGAGTTGGGGATTTTCTTGTTGTTGTTGTTGCTGTTGTTTCCCACACACACCCTCTCTTCCTGCTGCTACAGAAAAGAGATTTTGCTGGCTATAGTACTCTGCATACAGATTCTGAATATGTTGTTTCTGGAGCAGGAGAGGCTCAGGAAAAGATTTCAGACTACAAAGATTCACCAAGATTCTAAATATTTGTCTTAGTTTGAAAGACAGATATCTGCCAAGGAAAAGTGGAAACCCTCCTGGAGTGGAAGGAATCTCCCCCTCCCCTGAATTATTGTAGCTTTGAAAATTATCAGGCTTTTGAGATCAAATATGGGAAAAGGAATAACAGTTCTTTACTAAACAATATAGATAGATAGATAGATATAACCCAACAGAACAAACAACACCAATAACAACAACAAACACCGGTAAGAGACTCCCCGCCTGTCACGCGGTTTCCCCTGTGGTGTAGCTCTGGCCACACCCGGGTGGGGGCGCTGGTGAGGCAGGGGAGGCAGGGAGGCTGCAGTCCGGTTGGGCAGTGGTTGCAGTCCAGTGGGCAGTGGTGAATGCAGTCCAGTGGGAGTGGGGGTTGCAGCCAGCTGAGAGTGATAGTCCTCTGCAGCTCCTGGAATCGGTGCCAGAGAGTGTGTCCCAGGGTCTAGGCAGGCATTCCCCCAGGAATGTCCATGTACCTCCCCCAGGGTGGAGCATTTCCCAATGGAATGATGAGATAAGATGGTTTGGGAGGTTCTGGGCGGTTGGGTTGGGTCGTTCCCGCTGCCCACTGTCCCTGATGGCCCATTAACAGAGATGGCCTCCTCAGGATGGGTGTGATTATTGTTGGTGCTTTCAGGGGGAAGCTCTCCCAGCTGTGCCTTTTGTGAAGCCAAAAGAGGCCCTACCTCACCACAGGATTCCCCTTATCTTATCTAACGCCAGCTTGCAGTCCCAGGGGCCAAACCTGCACCGCGCAGTTGTTGCAAGTGACCTGTCATTAACGGCTCATCAGGGCTGATGCAGATGGGGGAGAATACATTGCTTTACTACATCCCCACAACCCAGGACAAGAACATAAGTTTCTTTATTTCAGAGGTGGGTTTCCCATGTTTTGGGTTTTGTGGTCTTTGTATTTCAGATATGATGTTATAAAAAATTATATATTTTTAAATGGCCTACAGACTGTTTGTTAATGCTCAACTGTATTTGAGCAACTCTAGAGAAAATTTCTGTTCCCTAGAGTTATAACAAAATCTCTAGGTCCTCTTTCCTTCAGCAAAATATACCTAAGTTATGCATGATCACCTTAAGAACTGAAAACAGCTATTTCTTTGTTCTGAATACTAGAATAATTGGCTCAGTATCTCTTTTTACTTTTGATATTGCATCTTACAACTTATTTAGCAACCTAACAGGTATCAAAAGGACATTTGCTTCAAGCATGCCACTCTACACTATTTTCACACCATAAATCAGAATCACATAGTTCTTTCCAGAATTTAGTTTTTAATTTAAATTCTTTTATATAAGTGAAACTAATGATAATTCCCTATACTTGTGTTTAATTTATTGATGGACTTTGGATACATATTATCTTTTCATGTACACTATTGCTGTTTGTCCAGTCTTAACATGGACATTATATGTACCTTTAGAAGCCAATGGAAAAGTTTTAGGATTTTGTGTAAGATTTTGTTCTTTGATATTACTGCTCTTCAGGTTTTTATGGTTGGGTTTTTAGGTTTGAATTGGGGTTGTTTTTCACTGATTTTTTGTATTTTTCTGCAGCTTCTGTCTTCAGTAGATCTTAGCAAATATTTTTATTTTGCTAGATAAATAATTTTTCCATTTGTTCTTTTTTTCCTATTTTTCCCCTTCACTTCGTTTCTGTGAAATTTTGAAACATACAAATGACACAGCTATATTCAGTAATGCTCATAATCCATTAGAAGTTATTATAAATGTCTTGAATGTGATCATGAAAGCATAAAAAAGATCCATACCATTTTCTTGCTTGTTTGGTTTTGCTACATAAAAAGCAGATATTTATATTTTATCATTCTTTTGGTTTTGGTGTACTACTGCAAAGATTAAAATAAAATAACCTAAACCCTTTACAAACAACTTTCTGGAGTCCTAGTTCCAGTTATTCACGGAATCAATGCAGTTAAATCTTCTGAATATGTTAAACTTCATATTGAATTTTACTTTTAATTTTACCTGAAAGGATAATGTGATGGAATTGTGCTGTATTTTCTGTCTTTTCACTTTTATTAAATCTGGATAGCTTATGCCTTTTAAGCATAGTATTAACCTTGTGATGCAATGAAATCCCTGAATAAAAATACTCTTTTATATGAAAAATTAAAGGGAGCGCTTACTATCAAAAACCAACTGTAACACATCATTGAGTTTCTATAGCAATGGCTTTCATGGTTGGATCCCCAGCTCTTTATTAGACTGAGCTATGCAGAAGGCTTATTCTTACTCCATTCTGAGTGTGATGGTTCTTTTATTAGATTGCTATAGGCCAATATCTTTTACAGAGGAAGATAAGGAATAGTGAATAGCTCAATGAAACAAGATTTTATGTCCTGAATAATTTCTGGATTTTCCTGGATTCATTAGGAGGCTGGGAAGGTAATCTGTAAGGGTGGATTAAATGTCTGACCTTCAAGAGGTTTTCTCTTTCATTTGGACACCAGCAAGGAACAGAGGTCTAGGAGAGAAAAGAATAAAGTTGTATAAACCCACCTTTGTTGAGCTGGCACAGGGGAATCATAGAATGGTTTGGACTGGAAGGGACCTTAAATATCATTTAGTTCCGAAGTCCCTGTCATGGGCTGGGGCACCTTCCACTAGATCAGGCCCCATCTGGCCTTACCTTAAACATTTCTAGGGGTGGGGCATTCAAAACTGCTCTGGGCTGTCTGTGCCAGTGCCTCACCACCCTTACAATAATTTCTTCCTAATGTTCAATCTAAAGCCACTCTCTTTCAGTTTAAACCATTCCCCTTGGTCCTGTCACTACTTGTCCTTATAAACATAGGAATGTGGGAGGCTGTTTTGAGACAGCCTGACCAGCTTGTCTAGGAGTGTTTAAAGCAGTGTTTGATAAGCCCGGTATTACATAGACGTATAATGTTGAAATAGCAGATGAACGAGTTTTGCTTTCCTTAGTATGTGAAGACATCCCACTCATCTCTGACCTTCTGTCAAAGCATATGTTAACTAGAGGCACAAAGTAAATTGTGAACATGTTCAAGTTCAGGGTTCTGTTTATCTGCACATACAGAAAAGACATTTTAAAGTATATTTTAAAATTATAAAAAATTTGCCAAAACAAAATTAGGAAAAATTCTGTTTCTTCTGTGTTTGCAGTTAACTTGCTTTAGTAGATTACAATAAATAGCATATCTGTGTGGAGTTGGATAATTACTGTTTAAGTGTTTTGCACATATCTGCATACTGTAAGTAGGCTTAAGATTTTCCTTTCAGGAAGTAGAAAATATAGAAAAGCAAAATCAAGTTATAAAAAGATTTAATATTTGAAAAATGCTTGGTCATCTCAGTGAGCAATGGATGAGTTTGAACTACCCCTTCCAATGGCTTCAGAAGTTTGCTTGTGGAGTTTTCACAAATCTCTGTAAGCCAAAAACTAAGGAGTTACTTGAACCTTTTTTTTAGGGTGGATATGGAAATCATATATAAGGTAAAAGGAACACAAGTCAAATGGTGCCTCTGGCAGAAATTTAGTAATTGCTTAAAGAGTGTTGAAACAGGGACTTACACCATGTTGCATTAGGCTCTGTTAAAGAATCTTGAATACTGATGAGTCATATAATAAACCTGTACAAAATAGCATGGATTATCTTGGTGACAATCCTGATTGTAGTTCTGTCCTTGTATGTTACTCACTGCACATTACTCTTATGTTCCTCAAGTTTGCAGCAATTTGGCAACACTTATTGCTATTGATCTAAGTCAGTTTTGGATTTTGAAAATCTGATTGTGGGGATCATAACCTTCTTCTTTGAATTGCAGATGATACTGGATTAATTGTAAGTTTCTGAAGTCAATCTGATTCTGAGAAGAGATCTTATTTTTTTGTGTAAGAGGAATTTAATGTTTCTGACTTATTTCCCCCCTGCTTATAAATTGCATGATATGGGGGAAGTGAGTAGGCATATTGCTGTCAAATGGAAAATATTGCATATTCTGTGATGGAGTCATCAAACCTGAATATGTAACCTTTCTGCTAACCTAGCTTTCAATGATAATTGTCTGACATACAGGTGAATCACACTGTCTTAAAATAGAATTAATGAGCATTTCCATTGAGGGTGCAATCTACTAGATTATTAAAGAGCATCTGTGTTCTTTCAATTATGGTAATTTCACTGTTTTAAATAGTGTTTTACATTTCCTGATGGGAATGAAACTATACTCAGCATATGCTTATTAAGCCGCTTAGCAAACATAGTTGTATTAATGAAATCCAAGGTGTGTCATTTCCTTCTGTATCCTCAAAATCCGCAAAATATAAGCTCCAAATACAGGAGTAGAATTCCAGATACAGTGCAGACTATTCAGGACAAGTCACGTCCAAGTACTTGGAATTCTATGTGAGAGGTTTTCATTCTGTTTTTTGCAGCATACTGCCAAGGGATTCACGAACAGTAGCCAAGGAAAAGTGTACATGTATATGTATATATTTTTGTCTGTGTATGTGGAATTTTGAAAGGGCTCTAGCTAATCATTAAATATTGTTGCAAAACTATGTATCCTTTTGCTATCAGTCATATTTACTAGATGTGAGCAGTAGTTCTGCTAGCATTTGGAGGGTCAAGTGGTAACAGGTTCCATTATCTCAGAGGAAGTTGGAGGCCAGTAGTGTTTGAGAAGAAAGTTAAGGATCTCCCCCAGGAAGCCTTGGCCTATGATCAAGACTATTCTTTAGTTGTACTCATGGGCCAGAAACTTATCTGTGCCTTGCAAATGCCATCTGGAGTTCAGTAATGTTGGAGACTGAAAAGGAATAAGGGAAATAACCCAGCTTTTTATATGATATTTAGAGGCTGTGAGGAAGACCTGCTTAGTAAAAACTGAAAATGACGAAAGGTCGTTAGGTATGCGCGAGACAAAGCCTGAGAAGAAGAAGATCAGGAATAAAGGAAAACCTGGGCAGTCTAGTATCTAAAAGATAGAACCAATGTATAATGTTTGGGGATCAGGCCAATCTTTCTGTGCATTTCCTTCTGATAAAAGGACCTGAATCATATCAAGTATATCAGCTGTGGGCTGATGAGCTAATCTAAGAGTCTATAGAAGATATTTTTCTGATGTCTCTGTTTGCAACATGATTGATATTAGTGTGGCAATATCTTCCATGGCTCCTCAGTTAGAGGTGCAGCTGTAACCAAGAGGAGTCCAGCCATTAACTGCAGAGCCAGGACTATGTCACGCTCCAGCAAGGAACTCCATGTCCTAAAGAACAGGGGAGGCAAATATGAAGTGGTTTGTTTTGTAGTTTCTATGATATTTAGAAGTGTTTCAAAAGACTCTTCATATATGATTACTATTATTTTCTAGTAAGTCATCCTACTGGTGGTAGTTAAATGGATCCTGAGAGTTTATTATAGAAGAGTATCAATATCATTGATACCTGGGACTAAAAGATATTTGGGCAAGGCAGACTGTTTTTGGGGTTTGGGTTTCTTTTTTTTAAAGTATTTTGTGGTTTTTCCCTTGTTTATGTGTTTGGTTTTTTGACATACCTTCCTGAATGGTATAAATTTGCTTTCAAATACCCCATAGGGTGGTAATTATAAAAAAAAAAAAATTGTAACACTCAATGAAGGCAGCTGCAATAAAGAGTCACAGCAATATGTGAAAATCTAGGCAGTTATTCTGTATCTCCTTGTGGTACTGTATTGCTTTGAAAATGTATATCCCAAATAATTTTGTTTCTAAATTATAACAAAGAATAAACACAGTAATTTTATTTGTCAGATATCTTACCGTATAAATTGAAGTGCCTCAGCAACTTTCACATAGTATGGACAGCTTAACAACCATCTAACTTGAAGAAACAGTGTTCATTTCTTAGATAATGGGTGCAATTGAGACTACCTGCAGAACTCATCATTTTTATTAGGTAAAGTTGTCATTTCAAGAAGACTCAAAATTTTCTTTTTTCATGTCTTCAGAGACACAAACTGTCCTTTATCCTGACATGCCCAGTTCAGTCTTTAATTCCATGGGAATGCAATTAACTTGTAGAGGTAAACAATTTACTTCAGACTGATGGGTATGATAAGAAATGTTAAAGTGTCTGGAAAAGCCAAACAAGTGAAAGAAAGTGTTCTCTTCGGTGAAGAGCCACAGGCTCTTATGAGAGGCAGTACTCTGTATCGTGAAGGATGTTAATATGGTCCCTCTGCTGTTCAGTGAACCTAAAATATTAGTTTCACTTTCAAGAATGCACCAAATCTTGTCCATTTTATCCTGAGCTTCATAAAACTAAATAATAAATATTATTTATATTATATAATATTCATAATAAATATTAAAAAGTTTAACTTTTTTAGACGTATTTAATCAGTATATAAGTGGATTTCAGATTCTACTGATATTCTGAGTAGTCAGAGCATAGTATGACAGGTTTTATTTAGCATAAAAAGATTTAGAGACATTAACAAAATTACAGGAGATGTACCAATGGACATAATATGACACAAATTTTTTTTTAAATAATTTGTATTTGTTTATTAGCAAAAGGAATCTGGATATAATGTATCTGTTCTTGCTGTTTTCATCTGATGTCAATCCAAGGAAATAATTTACAGTTCTTGTGTATGACAAAAACCAAACTTTACCAGTCCTGACTCATTATTGAGTCAGACTAGTAAGTTCATCACAGAGCATCATGAAGTTTCCTTTAAAGCAAGAACCCCAAACTCTAATTGTTATTGGTAATTTTTTGGTAGCTTTAAATATTTACATCATATAGGGAAATTATGAGATACCATGAAGAAGCCTTTTCAGTCTATTGAATAAGAACTTGTGCATAGTTTTTGGCCATATTTTTCTCTGCTTTAATTTATTCAAAATCATCTTGACACCTAAGTCACCTGAACACAAAAGTGAATGCAGACTTTGTCTTGTGATACACTTGAAATATCTTGGCAATCTGTTGTTCACAGTTTATTATGAACAAGTTTATTATTAAGCAGCTTTGAAGTGTGTATTTGACTGTATGCAAATTTATAAAATACATTTATTAGAGAAAATCTTTTACTTGTACAGTGTGGATAAACCCTTTCTGTAAATAAAAAATGGAAATAAACTGGTTATCACCTTTAATTCAGAAGTATCATTCTACACTCTGGTCAAATGCTTAGTTTAAGCAGATGCAGTATTGTGAGTGCATGATGTAACAACTTCAATCCAAAATTCTTTAAATAGCCTTGCAGTGCAGGAATGGTTTTTAACATGTAGTGTCATCTCTACAGAAAAAAAGCCTCATTAACTTGAAAATAGACTTAGTCTTTTTAGCCTCATCTAACAAATATTCAAACTGATAGCAGGACTTAGTACACACTGGATTTTACTTGAAAGGAAAGGAAATACCTGCCAATTATCTTAAGTAAGATTTATAAAAAATAGTTATCCTTATGGAGGAAGGAAGGCCAGCTTAGGCAGTTCAGCAATGGCTCATTATAACTCATCTTGCTATAAACATACACCTGATATTCCAGTATCTGCTTAAGAAAATCATTCCCTCTCTTGCCTGATAGTGTTGTTCAATCCTCATAATGTTGGTGCTTGTCTCTATCATGGAAATACAGTTAAAACTGTTGTCCTAGATATGGGAGGAGAAGGGTTTTTGAATAAACAGATCAAATGTGTAGGTTAGAAAAACTACACTGAAAGGATTTGCTGGGAAAAACTGGCAGGGTAAAAAAATCTGTAAAATGTAATGAATGGCACCAGGTTAGCACAGTGCTGTAACTAAAAGAGGAATGAGAATATAGATGCTATCCCAAAAAGAGAAGAGAGGAAAATTAAAGGTCTTTCTTAAGTGGATGATGCTGTTGGAATATGACTTATATGCCTCTGAACATCTACTACTTAGAAATAATACGAAATTTTGCATATTTTTACTAATGCTTTATTGAGTTTGCCCAATCTTCATTTCTCTAGTAAAAATTTTCTGGTTTTCTGGTTCTTTGTCCTTACTGCTTACATCTCTAAGCAATAGTATTAGCAAGGTACCTGAGTCAGTAAATACTCATTAGTGACTACTGTGAGGTGGATGGCAAAGCTGATCTAAGACAAAAAGTTTGTCAATATTGATAGGTTTGACATATTAGATATTCACTGGTTTACAAGTATTCAAACATTCTGGCTTTCTCATCCTTCTGTAAAATAATTGTTCCTGGAATGCTGGGAACATTAGAATGAAAGCAGAGCAAAGCAGCATGCTGTCTCTAACTAGCTAGATAAGAATTCTCATGAAATTCGGGATCGCAATTTCTTTTCAGAATAAGGAAGAGGAATTTGTTTAACATACAAGTCTTTTTTGCATTAATTGTATCTGCTTAGGTTTTATGCAGCTATAAGTAGATTCTTGCACAGTAAAGCAGTTAGAGCCTTGTTCTCCTGGATTAATACTTGACACTATAAATCTGGTATATGGTTAATGAAAAGTAAGAACCAAATACTTTGCTTAGAATTTTTAATGGGCCGCTGGAAACAGGTAATCTTATAACCTGCAAGACAACTTAATTTATTATTTCTATTTTACAGCTGATTAAATTAAAACAATGGGAAGTGACATTAGGGTTGTTACATGGATTCCTTCACCCGCAGCATACTGGAAGCAATAAATCACTGTTATTAGTGATAAAATGCTGAAGTTTTTTATAATCACAAAAGCAGTACTATGCAAGAATAGTTTATCACTACAAATATTATCTTACTATATGGTAATATAAAACAAGGATGAAAAATTAGAGGTGGTTGTTTAGAATGCTGAGGAGCTAAAAATCTGTTCAGTTGTTCTGTTGATCTTTCCTTCAAAATGACATCGGCAATATGAAATGGAAGTTCATTATGAGCAAATCCACAAGGCTAAAAGAACCATTTGTACCATTGGAAAGGGGAAACAAACTTTCTCAACATTTCCAGAGCCACTAGATTTGAATTTGGCTCAAACTAATTCATCAGTGAGCTTTTTGCTGCAGAGTTCATTTGTGTAACTCATAATCCAATAGAGAACCACGGCATTTTCTGAGTGGAAAAGGACCCAAAGGATTGGAGTCCAACTCCTGGCCCTCCACAGGACAACCGCAAAAATTTTAATCATAATTTGAAAGCTATCTTAATGAATTTAACAACCTTAAACCAAGATTCTGTTTAGGAGATTAAATAAAATACCTAAATCAAGTTTTTCAGAGAGCCATTTTAAAAGTCTTTCTTCATGTGTTGTGCAAGTACTACGATGTTCTGAGATATGAATGATTTTCCATATTCCTGTATTATTAAAAAAAACCCCTGCACACAAACAAACATAAATCAACTAAGAAAACACAAAAAATTTTATTAACATCAGGAAGATATGACTTTCATATTTTAATTTTTTTTAAGCTACAGTAATTTTGTATATTGTATATTCCAGAAAGTCATGCATGCCATCTGGTACGCAGTCCATACTGAAAATTATACTCAATTCTTTTGGAGGTAAATACTGTAGGAGTATTTATTTAATAGCATTCATATCAGGAAAGAAAGTTAGTTTAACAAATAGGGAGAGTCAGCTTGGGAAGGAAATTGGGCAGGAAATTTTGATGACTAATTGAGGAACTAAGAAATTACGAAGGAGAAAGCCTTTGCTATAAAAAACTGCATATTGGAGAATTGAAGAATAAGGGAATGGTGTGTTTCCAACAAACTAATGCTGCTCTTCAACATTATTAAGAATTTTTTGAAATGTTGTAAAGGTAGTTTTCACTAAATCTAGGTATGCATGACAAAACGATCTTTGTCATACATACAGATTTAGTGTAAAAAAACTCCAGTCCAATGATAGTTTTCTGTTGGATCAATGTTGTTATGTTTTGCAGTATTTTTTTTAATATGTACTAAATCTTTTGAAGCCTATGTTATAAACTGATTGAAATGTTTCATCACATCCAGTCACACTTGGAAATATCTAAATGGTGCATTGTGTTTGATGGTTGTGTAAGTGTCACCTCAGAAGCTTCTAAAAGAAACATGGTTTAGAGCAGTGTTATGTTTTGAAATTTCTTCTTTCAATACAACTTTGCATTTGATCATCTGCTACACTACATTAAGTGGTTTAATTTTCATTGGTTCAGTGCACAGTGAGAGCACTGACTAATGTAGTACACTGGAAACTTTGGCTGTTACTTCCTTGTTTTTCAGCTTTTGATAGGTATTATGTATTTCTTCTGATTAATCAAGCATTTAAAACACTCAAAAGACTTTTCAAGTTTAAAAGTATGTAAGAAGCCACAAAATGTTAGTATCCAAAAATTCAATAGAAACATAAGGTACAAATAGATCCACTAGCAACATTCATCTTGAGTTCTTCCATATATTACGAGAGTCATGATATTGTTCTTAAAAGTTGCTGATAATGACTGGACTCTTATGACAGATACAGCTCCATGAAGTCCCATGGAGACTTCCTTTCTGTGCATCAAGTCCTGTACTCTGTAGTATCTAATACATCATTTTTTAATGACAGTGCAGTTGACAACTTGCACGAGAAGGACATATCAAAGGAGTTAAAATTAGAATTGGAAGCCATGAAAGTTTTCTCAAGTGTAGGAATGACTGAAATCAACTTATCAATTCATCTTTTCTTTCTACTAACAGTCAGTTCTGTAAACCAAGTGTCTACTTGGAGTGGAAGAGAAAACTAAGGATGCTGTGAAGGCCACACTCCACCCTCACTGCTTCTGTGATGATATCTAGCACAGTAGCATGTTCTCTGTGGAGAAAATGGTAAATATGTGATCATTTTACTCTTATGAAGAGATATAGGTGTGGGTTTGTTCAGGTTTTTTTTTCTCCACAGAATTGCTATTGGCCTTTTAAGAATCTGACACATTGAAAAGATTAAATATACTTGATATCATGATGAAGAAGGGAAGTTACCTTTCTAGGACAAATAAGTTTAGTTCCAAAACATGTCATGTTCTGGTTCATTTGTATAAGGTATAGCTCAAATTTGAAACTAAAGCCTTAGTTTCAAAGTGTGGGTAAAAGCAAACTGATATGAGAACATATTGTCTATCCTTCTGTCTAAACATGCAAATTTCCATAAAATAAAAACCTATGAACAACATGTACCCAAAAGCATTTGTTAAAAGTCTTTGTTTCCTAATGGACTTTGAGTTTCAGCATTTCTTTTCTCTGTTTTCCTCTTTCATCTGTAGGTTGAAGAAGTAAAAAGAGTGGGGTCTATTTTAAACTAAGATAGGAAGAAACTAACTCAATAGAATATTATTTAAAATAATATCATTTTAATTGTGCCAGTAGTTTTGCAAGTAGAAAATTCATGTCAGTGAAAGTGACTATTCACGTCAGTGAAATTTATTCATTCTGAAAATTTAGTGTTAGTTGTTTGATTTGAATTATTGTTTAAACTGGGTTGTCTTATTGTGAAATAGAACAAACCTCACATTAGTTTTTGGCTCACCAGAAAACCCAGTAGCCTATAATCCCATGCCATAAGCTAGAACATTTATTGCATATATCTTATATTTACAGTAAAGCAGTAGTTTCTTGGAAGACAGAGATTTGATTTAAGGCAAGAGACTAACAAGAGGAATATAACTATTAGTAGATATTTTATGCTGCACTGATATTTCTGTCTTGTAATGGAGGTCATTACATTGCAAACTTATTTGAAAGAACAAATCAGATCTTTAGCCCTTGCTCCTGCAAGATAAGATGCTCTTTGATACTATTACCTAACAGAAAAATATTCCTATTTTAAAATGTACATTATTCTCCTTTCCTTCACTATAATGTTACAGACTTTGCCTATTGTAAATTAAGTTTGTTTCACTAAATTCAAAGTTGGGGGAAAAAAAAAAACAGGAGAAGAAAATCTTCCAGTTTTCTTTCAAGTCAAATATTGTTTCATTTAGACTGAAATAAAATTAATGATTTAAGATACCAACTCTATTACACAGTAGTCTCATATGATGTTTATCAAAGACCACGGTGCTTGTAGCATCACATAGCTTCATCTTCAAAAGCATTAATAACTGTCCAATATCGTAGGAAGCATAGTACTCACAAGCTTTGCAGGCTGTTGTATTGATTATTTCATCAGAGAAATGTCATTCCCCTTTGCACCAATCCAATTAATTTGTCACTGCATAGGCAATACCTTCTATAAGCTCTAGTGAAATAGTCTATATTGCTCCATAATTTTTTTTTTTTTCAAAACACCTTAAAGGAAGTTTTCAGTTTGAATTCAAATTCAGGAGACAGCTGGATGATGCCTAGGAATTGACATCCTTTAGTTTATCTAGAAGGACATTTTAAGCTTTGGCAGATTCCATTTGGTAGATTTGGGACTGGGTACTTGCAAGGTCTCAGACTTATTGTCCATCCCACGTAGGAGCCTAAAGGAGGCAGCAGAGTTCCCTGTGCTGTTGGTGGCGAAGGAGGCAGTTTTCTGTCTTGAGAATCTGAAGTGTCCTGCAGAGGATCTGACCTTCTTTCACTGCAGAGGGACTCCAGCTTTCCACCTTGGATGCCATATAGCAAAAGCTATCTTAATTTATCTTAATTAGGAAATATTGAAACTGTCAGTCTCAGTGAATTGCTCTCTTACTGTAAGAGACTGGTATTCTCTTACTGTTAATTCGTGATGGAGAAAAGTAAATGAAAATATTTTACTGCCATTAAGTATGATCTGATTCCACAGTTAGCACTGGAATTAACCAATAATTTTTGTTCTTTTATTCACATGTTAGATGGATGTAAAGCATGAAAGGTAAAGGGGTTTAGTTATTTACATTTTGTTGGGTAAGTAACTGTTTCTCTGAACATTTTTGACTGTAAAATGATCTAGTGATTACCAATCTTTTACATGTATTCTATATGAACTAGGGGTACATATGTTAAATAGTAAAACTGAATATTGATGGAGTACTGTTTGTCTATAAATATAGGAAACTTGTTATTTTCACTAAAGATGTTTTTTAAAATTCAGAGGTGGAGAAATAATGAATAGTGGCTTATATATTTTGATATTTTCTACATTTTTTTTTCTTTTTGGCTAATTCAGTTGAGGAAATGACACAGACTGAGTCCCACTCACCTAGAAATCCCATCTTTCTTTACAGCAAACCATAAAGGGCCTAGTTCTTGTAAGATCTTGCACAACCTTGTCTTTCTCGTGTGAGGTACAAGTAGTACTAACAGGTAGATGGCTGTGCTGGACCAGGCCCAGATTGCCAAGTTGTCCTGTGCAGGGTATATATCCACAGGGATTATGCTTATGTCTGTGTTTCATGACAACCATATCAAATTCTGATCTGCCTTTTCTCCTGCCCAGGTGCTGATGTGAATGGATGATAACTTTGGCCTCCAGCCTGGACCAGGACTATTCCTTCAAAGCAGTGGAAATGAATCCACTAAACTTCTTCCTCAATGTATCCTTATTTTTTTTTTTTTGGTTAGTTTTTGTTTTCTTTGGTTTTTTTTTCCCCTTACTTTATTGATACTTAATTTAGACATATAATTTATATTTACAATATATCTTTTAGTGGGAAAGAATGTGTTTAGTAGCCAGTCTTAAGATTTATTATTGACTCTGCATAGAATACAGCTTACAGAAAAACTTGAACTTCAAAAATGAGCTTAGAATTTTAAATATGAAACAGGAAAATTCCCACTAATCTTCTTTTCACCTGATTCTTAAATATAGTATTGGTGCTTCCAATTAATTTTGAATTATATGTCATGGAAAGGTCGACCTATCTGATTTATTTTTACTGTTGACTTCAAGAAAAATTGTGTTACTTCATTTTTTTTTGTATATATAAACATGTTAGGGCATTTATTCTGGAGTGATATCTGAAATAAAGGTTAAGTTGTCAGTGCTGTCAGTACAAGGAAGATTTTATGAACAATGTTTAAGTTACAATATTTTAGATAGTGCTAATCTACTCACAGTGCTTTTTCATATGGTCATGTAACTTACTTTTCCATCTTTTTATTTCTAACAAAACTTTGCATCTAAGAACCTGAGAAATTTTGATGCTAATAACAATCCATTATTGATTTATACAGAGACCTTAGTGATGAATGTTGACTGAAGTAAAAATGAAATCTAAGTAATTTTCTGTACATACATTAATCTCTGTAATGTAAGAAATATATCATATATTTTGACAGAAGCTAGTAAAGTTGGGATAAACAGGGTGTTGTTTATTGGGGCTTTTTTGCTAGTTTGGAGCAGATATTAGCGTTTTCGTCAGAAGAAGGTGTTGGCAAACTTCTAGCTTACATGCTAGGCAAATTTTAAAGATTTTGTTCATTGTTTCTTTAGGAAAAGAAGAAATAATGATGAAGAACTCCCTTCTCCCTCCCTCACCTATGGAGGTGTTCTGTTTCCTGCAGCAAAAAGGAGCTAGTTTTTTTCTACAGTCTGGTGTACAGCAGGAATTATATATAGCAGCAAACAAAGCCATTATTTGTATTTTCAAAATGGTTTTGGTGTGCTATGCACTATTTGTTTCATCACACTAATTTAATACAGTCTTACAAAAGCACTTCCCTTATTTTCAGTAAGCAACATTGTTTTAATTATGTGTGTGTGTGTGTGTGCGTGCGTGCCCACATGCATGCACAGGAGAAACTAGTAAGTGCTCTGGCCTTGGTTTTGTTAATTCTTCAACAGAGCCTTTCAATTGCACGGCCTAAACTTGATTACAGCTTTGTTCTGTGAAGGTGTGTGTTTGGCTTTTTAATTTTTTATCCTAATTTTGTAGTGCTCATTAAATAAAGGTTCTGTTAATTGTTTATCAGCAGCTCTCCAGGCTGGCAGTTTTCCACCTCAGCAACTTTAGCAAAACGGTGTGATTGTTAAGTCTTGGTACTGTGCTATTGAAACCTTATGGGCCAGAAAAAATAAATGTCCATTAATCACCTAAACTCATGCATGGGTGCATCCTTCCCTGTGGTGACCTATCTCAACTGGAGAAGATGTACAGGTGACCAGTAATATTGTCAGTGACACTTGCGATTCATGTGAAGTGTGGTGAGTTGATCCTGTAAGCTGTTCTGTCTTAGATTCCCGATGAATTTAGTGGATCTTAATCTCTCAGTATTAGGTCCTTCTTATCCCACCTTAAATATTTAAGCAATGCAAACTTCTGTCATCAAGGCGCATGCTTCTGTGACTGATGCAAGCATGAGATGCATCTGTAATTCTCTTGAAAAGTTTCCGGCAACTTAAAGCGTGTTCTGTTCTTTGAGAAAGAACTTTGTTGTTTCCATGGTTTTGTCCCTGTTTTGAGAAACCCAGACTATCAGGTATAACCCCCACCCTAATCTTTTCCTGTAAAAGAGTTATGTTGACACATTTTTATTCAGGTTATCGAATTCAGATTTAGCAAATCAGGGTGTTCATCAGCTGAGAAACCTTTTAGGGTGGGATAGTCTTGCTGCATGCTAATCTTTAGATGCTGTTTTGTGGACCTCGCATACGGCTTTGTGCATGTGTGTGATGATGTAGAAGGGCTATTTTTGCTATCTTGAAAAACAGCAACAGCAGCATATGACTGGTAGCAATTTGACTAGGATGTTCTTGCAGAGACCAAATGTCAACATCTAATACACTACATTTCTTCTACTTCTTTTCCAAGCACTGTATCTGATGTAGATATATATCTGTTTTAGAGACAACTTAAGAGACAAATTAAACTTCACCCTCATGTTCTGTGGTTGCTCATGCACCTTGTTTAAATGGGCATAAACCATCCTGTTGCTGTTTTGACCTTTTTATTTCCAAGAGACAAATCCCAGGCCCGTTCCCATTTAGAATAACTTGAAGTGGGATAATGTTTTGAGGTGCTTTGTAGGTTTTCATGAAGCAAGTTAAAAGTTTATTGCCTTCCATTCCACAACACACCAGGTTAAGGTCTTCTATTCATGTTCAATCTTGGCAGTATGCCAAGAATTTTGTATTAGGTATATACTTTTCAAAGGGAAAAAGGAATACAAAATGCGTTGAAATTTATAGGGGCTGCAGCAGAACATGCACAACTAAATCTGTAAGACATACTGTGTCATCATTTGTGTGCCAAAAGGATAAGGTATGCACTAAGCACTACTTACAAGATCTACTGATTTAGGAAGAAAAAATGCATAGTCTAACTTCCCTCATATGCATTTAGTTGTTACTAAAGTTCTGTGCTGTATGATAACGTGCTGCAGTTAATAATAACAACAATAATAACAATAACAATAAAAATAAGAATACTTCCCCCAAAACTAACAAAGAAAAAAAAAACCCAAAAACCAAAAAAGCAGGTGAAGCACAACTCTTACAAAAATTTCCTAATTCTTAAATATTCATGTGTTCTGAGTCTTGGTATACAAAAAAGCCCTTGACAAACTGCATTTTCTTTATTCTGCCTTGTCTCAAATTGTGCTTCTAATACAATTTACAGTGAGCGTATGTTACAGACTACTTCTGAGCCAGATGCCTGACACTTTAGGCATGCCCATAAACAACTTTTAATGCATTCAAATGGGACTGTTTAAAGCGTGTTCTTCTCTTTCTCATGTTTTACTTGTTTTAAGCTGAACTAGATGATGTTAAGGTGAGAAATAATTATGAGTCCAATCTCATGGGGCGCTCAGAGTACTTAATTTGCACTGACTTCAGGCCATACCGCCAGGAAAAAAAGGCAAAAAAGCAAAATCTAATGAGATCTGAATACACTAATTAAACATCCCAAGCCAAAGGGTTGATATTTATAAACTGTTGTTGTATTTGACATTGCTCTATTTTATCATTGTTTTTCTGAGTATTTCTCTACATTCCTGTGTGGCTTTCAAGTCACCTTTTTGTTCAGTGCTGTCAATAATGCTTTTTGAGGGGAAAATACTTGGGATGTTTTTGCCTTTTTTCATGGGTAACGATACAATTAACCTGTGCTGCAACAACCTTCAAACTTTTTAAGACATTTTTTTTTTTCTTATCAGGTCTAGTAATTCACTTCTATGGAACCTTGATCTATGTGCTTGATATTTTCAATAAAATGGCAAGTCCATGTGGAAACAGATGCAGTGAAGCATCCAGTCATGAACTTGACCTTTTTTTTATTCTCCTGGATTGATAACATTTTTACAATACACGAAACCATTTTTTACTTAGCTAAAGTGACATTTTTACTTTTTCCATGTACAAACAGAAGGGGAAATGTAATTTCATTGTGCCTTGCTTTTCCCATTGAACTGGCTAGACCTTTTCAAATACCTTTTTGGATTATCAAAAGAAAGCAAACATTATTTTCTCCATTGCTGTACAATATTTCTGCACTGTTACATAGATGTTGGTGGATGTATAATTTAAGAAGTCACACAAAAATGTGACTATATCCAGTCAGCTCTCAGTCAGCTCTTTCTCCCAATACCATTGTGACAGTGTACAAAGTAATAGCATATTGCATTATGAAATATTTATAAAGCATATTTTAGAACATACTAAAAATATTTGTGACAGAAAAATACAGAAATGTAAGATATTATACCAGCCTTCTGCAACGAAATTTATTTAGTTTGTCTTTCATTTATGAGTTGTTACTCTGGAAGCAGCTTCCAACACATTTTGCAAAGTCACAAAATGGCTGAAGTATGCAGGGGTCTCTGGAGAACACCCCATCCAATCCTTGTCCCTGCAGCAAGGCAGGGCCAGCTAGAGTTGATCGTTCAGAACTTTGTCTAATTGGGTCTTTAATATTCCTAAGGATGGTGACTCTATAAATTCTCTGGGCCACCTGTTCCAGAGTTTGATCACTGTCGTGACAAAAAGGTGTTTCTTTTTTTAATTATTATTTTTATATGTCTGTTATTTCAGTTTGTGTCTGCTATCTCTTGTCCTTTCACTGAGTACCAATGAGACAAATCAGTCTCTTTTCTTTCTGGAGTATATATATGCAAATAGATCCCCTGTGAACTTTCTCTTTCTGATACTAAGCAACCCCAGATCTCTCAACCTCTCCCTGTATGATAGATGCTCCAAGACTTTAATCAGCTTCATGGCCTTAAGTCACGCCATAGAAAAGAAAGCTGTTTCTATGTCATAGATGCAAAGATACACGCTTCCTAGAGGACAATATATCTCATTTATCTATTTTGTTCACTTATGTTCATGCAGTACCTACAGAAATGTGTCACTTCTACTGCTGTAAAAGCAAAATTTGGATCTGCAGTCTCTATATGGAATCCTAATTGCTGTCAATTCAGGCCGTACTGCATATAAATAATCATAATCTGGGGTGCAAGGAATTCCTATCATGTGTATGAATAGGGGCTAAAGCATTACGCCCAAAGTGCTATCAGTATTCCCTTTGGGCTTAGGGGATGCATCAGCAAGCAGTTTTGCATTTTTGCTGGTGAGCCAGTGAAATTCAGTTCTGAGTGCTTTGATCAGCAGGGTTAAAACACAGTCAAATTGCCAGTGATATTCATGGGTCATTCCACAGACTTTTGCAGTGAATATGAAACATCGACTCAGGGACTGCGATGATTCTCTTTTGCTACAAACTTTTGTAAATAATTATGAGAGTAATTGCCAATGCAGTAAAAATTTTGAATATCACACAACTATTTTTCTTTCAGAAACTTTTAGCAGTTGTATCAGTCAATACCATTACTGCATTAGTACATGTAGTCCTACTGTCTAGCAAATATAAATTCCATGTTGCAATAGTAATTTCACCATGACAATGCTAACATTTCTAAAATTCCTCAAATGATGTAAAAATAAATAGAAATAGCAACATGAACACTTCACATCTCACAGGACTTGACTTTAAGGATATCAATTGACATGTAAATTTTACCTCTACTGTTTGCAGTTTGTACATTCTTATGCTGAATAAAATTCGAATTTTTAGTTTTATATGAACTTAGTGGTATGATAAGAATTGGCTTGGCTTTAGTAATTGTCAGCAGTAATAAGACAGTAACTTGTAATGAGACATAGGTATGGAAAATTCTTCAGTCTTTTGGAAGCGTGTCTGAATTTGTGTGAATGTATGGTAAGGATCAAAGTAAAGAACATGGTTAGTCTCAGCTTCCACCTGTTGAACATGAGAAACAAAGGCACCTAATCTCTTATTATAGTGAAAGAAAGTTAAGCACTTCATATGATATTTTCTTCTAGATAAGAACCATACTTGCCTTTATATTTTGAAGTCACACAGGATATTACAGAGAGGTCAAGAGGTGGGAGTGGCAAAGCTAAAAATGTGGTAGTTTTTTGTCAGGAAGTGTCCAGGGTCACAATGGGGACTTGTGACAGCGATACTCTATCAGTGTTCTGCCCTGTAAGGGACACTGCATCAGTAAAGAGGAAAAAAACCTTTGCTCTTGGTGGCTTTCTGGGTGAGTTAAAGGAAACCATAAAATGTCAGATATGAGTGTTCTGTGTGCTGTGTGGGTGAATCAAGCAAGTTGAAAAGGGAGCTCTAGCAGTCATAGATCTTTCTGTTCCATTTTTTCCCTGCGAGGCTCTCAGAAGTGCTCCTGAGATCTAACATGGAATACAACAAACTCTGTTGCGCGAAAAGCCATACGTGGCCTCCACAGAAGGAAAACCTAGAGGTACAAGGCAGGGCAGGACAAAGACTAGTTCTGCATGGTAAAAGGTGCGAAATTAAAACTGCATTCACCTGTTGGGAAGTGGAAAGACGTATAGGGACAGGAAAAGAAGAAATGGGTACTTCAAAGAATTATCTGGGAATTTAGTATCTGTATCAAAAGAGAAATATATCTTGCATATCAGTGGAAGCATTTATTTTTATACATTTCTCTGACTGCCTTCCTATTTCTACATCTAACAAGAGCTGGCGGGACCAACAATACTATGTCTTTGACATGCTTGTTTCAAATCTTTTAACTGTTCCAGCCATTTTCGGCGGGCTGAATTTAGTATTTTGTTAAGCTGTTGTATTGCAGGAGTCACAGGCTTTTTAGCTTTAAATTTTGGACAATTCTTATAGGTTCATGCATGTCTTTTTTGATCTGCTGGAGTGTTTTGTCTTAACTCTTACTGCTCTCTCAAAAGGTGTCTTGGACATACTTGTAAGGCACTTGTAAAGTTTTTTTGTTTGCTTTTTCAATATTCACCAAACATTTTTAATGTTATATTTGATGTAAATGGTAATGATTTGTTGAATATACCGATTCAAACAGCATGCTGTGAAGTTGGAACATACTTGAATTCCAGCCCCTTAACTCCACTGCCTCATGCATAAAGATTTCAGCTACTGTACATTTTCAAGCAATTTTATATCTGTTACAGAAGTGATTAAATTTGAAATGGTGTATACAAGCTGAACCTAGATTTCTGAAGGTTACTTATTGTTGTTTTGAATAAGATGGGATTTTTCCTATGAAATTCTTAAAGGCCTTAGTAATCTTGCCCTGCACAGTTTGGGTATGCCAGCAAAAGCCATTCATTTTTATTCTCTCTAGAAGAGACTATGACAGTTTAGTGTGTTGGAAAATACTATTCTTGAATGCAAATAACCTGGAAGGAAATTTAGTATGTTCAGGAAGGACAGAATCTCGGCTAAAATTTCTTCATGTCACTACTACTATTCAGCTAAATTTACCCTTTAACAGTGATGTTTTTCTGATTGCAAGAGGAATTCAACCAGCTTCTGGCCTCCCCTTTATTCACATCCATTATCCACCCATCACACAAACATACACCTGCAGTGTTTATTTTTCTGTAGTCACTGCACTCCTGTTCTGCAAAATATGTTATTTTGCCATATGTACCAAGGCCTCTGTAGTAAATGTTACAGAGGAGATTTTCACTGTAAGAACATTCTTGCACATTTTGTAACTTTTAAAAGTAAACATTTTTTTTAGTTGTTTGGTTAGTGGGGTTTTTTTTCCCAAGCTTGCCTCTGTAGAATAGACTTGAGATGGAGAGACGTAGCTATTTATGAACTATGGACTTTAAAGAGAGATTTTTTGTCTTTTCAAGAACTTACTGAACTCCAAAAGATACCCACTTTGCTTCTGAAATCATCTTCATTTCATTTAGCTCTTCAGTATGTTATCTTAGGTATTAGTTAAGGCATCTGAAATAATCTAAGATGTATGCTACACACTGAGTTGTGTTGTCTAGATAATTAAGTAGTTATTTAAGAAAGTTTTTTGTGTTTGGAGAAAGAGAAAATGCTTAGACTAGTATTATATTTCCATGAGGAACCCTAGTTTATTGGAAACTTGCTGCTGTTGAGCACTTTCATGTTGAAGATGTTTGCAGAAACTGTATATAGGTTTATAGAAAAAAAATAATAAATATTCAAATAACATTAAAATCTAGAAAAGTGAGTAGAGAAATGTATTGCAATTTGTCTAACTTGTCTTTTTTATTATTATGCTTTACCTTTAACCTTTACCTCTAACCTCTGTTTTTCTAGCAGATGACAGCTACTTTCCACCATAATCTCATTCTTTTATTCTTTTTATTTTTTTTAAACTGCAATGTGTGTCTTTAATTCCAGTGAAAAAGGGCACTTAGTGTAGATTTTTAGTCAAATAAATCAGTGATATATCTAGCCACAGCTCTTAGATCTGCTTCTATTAATTTCTTCATAAATTAGCATCTCACATAAGTTTTAACAGACTTATATCTGTTTAATTAGATGCTAGACAGTTACAGATGCCACTTACAGCTCCTCATGTTTCTGAAAGATGAAACACCAGAGTAAACTGTGGTCTTATGAGAATTTCCTTATTAGGATTAGTTTTTGGCACTCCACTTTGAGACAAGGACTATGGATTGTCTGCAGCTCTTACAAATGGGTAACGAGGCTTGGAATAAAAGCTTAAACTTAGGGCTACTAGGCTTTTTTTTTAGAGTTATTTCAATTGATATCATACAAATCACTTGATCAGCATTTGAAAGTGTATATAACAAACCACATTTTCAAATTATTTCCTTTTCTCTTTCACTTCCTTTGGCAGCACATCTCAAAATCCTTAATGGCTGGTAATAACCAGTAGTTTTCCTTGAAATTTCCAGATAAAATATTGATGAAAATATCCATCAAGGATTTGCATGCTTTTCTCTTTTCTTTAGGTTTGTATAGATTACTTGGCTTCATATTTCTTTCTACAAAAGCTATTGCACACTGACTGTTTGGAAAGGTAATCATCAGAAGGTGTTCTAGACTTTTTATACAATTAAACCCTTCTGTGCTTGTGACGATCTTACTAGCTCTTCCCAGGCTGTTTTCTAGTCAGAATTCATAGTTTCCGGGTGACACATAACCGGAATTGTGCAGTGCTCCAAGACCTACAATTTTTGCAATTCTGCGCCTTCCACTAAGGATGTTTCTGTGAATATCTGACATTGCTGTATTAAAGTTCTGGACTTTTTTCAAAAATTTTAAAGTCTGCAGGAATCTGATCTGTTAGTTCAGTTTTTTTCATTCCACTGTCCTTTATATTTCCCCATGAAATAACATTTTAAATACTTTATATTGAACAATTGTAATTATCTTTTACGTGTTTTATTAATATTTGGCTACCAAGTCTGTTTAAAATCAACTACAGGTCATGTTCATGAAAGAGACTTTATTAAAAGCCTTGTCTCATACCAAACAAATTCAGCTGGAAAATTGTGCAATACTAAAAAAAATTAAAATCTCTAACCCACAACCACACCTAGTTTTTATATAGATATAATGTTCTAATGGGTATATGGAAGTAAAAACTGAGAGGCAGTTTGAATATTGCTGTCATGAAAAAATTATAGATGCTTCTTGGATGTGAGCTTTAGAGATGTTGCAAGTACTTCTGTCCTGTGTGCTCATTCAAAGCTATGGTTAAAAGCACTGGCAGATTAAATATGTGTGTCAGGAGGAGCAAAAATAATTGAGAAGGAATGTGGAAAATCCAGGAAATTAGCTATCAAGAGATTTAAGGATTTGCACAGCAATTCAAGATATTAAAATATATTTCTACATTTTCCCAAACACAATCTATTATTCACTATTTTTATGTAATAGGATGAGAGTTGCCAGGTGCTGTACAAAATCACAGATAAAATAGAGAACTTAATGTGAATGTGTATGAATTTTCTCTGGTGGTGTTTCTACTTTTTCTTCTGTCTGTTTATGTAGTAGTCCTTGTCATAGGCTGCAGGATTCAAGAAATCCACTTTTCCCCTTTTGTCTAATAACAACCTGGTGCTAAGTATCACAGGATAAAGTGATATCTGTTTAGTACCAGATTACTCCTTTCTGTAAATTAAGCCAAAAGCAGTTCCTTCCATATTATTATTTGTATTATGAAATCTTAACAAGTGCATGTGAAATGATTTATCTAGATTCTGATGCTTGGCTTGATGGCTTTGAGGGAGCAGTGCTGTCCCCAAGCCATCCTTTTGTAGAGGGATTGGCAGCTAGTAAGTATATTGCTTTAAGGTAGTGAGTATTTGTGAAGTACAAGAGAAAAGTGTTGTCACTTTGTTGCCTCTGAGATCCAGACTAGGTTCCTATGCGATGTTCAACCCACAAATGTATATGTGGGGGATAGAGAATTCTCAATCCATCAGTTCTTTAACTAAGGCTTACTAGTTAACTCCCATATGGATAGTTAAGTATGGATAGGTATATACATAATTTACAACTAGATATTAATATTCAGTCCTACGCCTTTTCATAATGGCTATCATGCTTTTCCTACTTTGGGTAAGGTGTGTTCTGGATATAAGTAGCAGTAGCTCAGCGTGAAGGAGCAGCAATCCCTGACCAGCAGTAAGTGTCTGTGCTGTTTGGGGGTGTAAGGGAGAGGTCCACAGACCAGTGGTTTCAATTTCGGATCAGAAAACAAGAGCTCCCTTTTTAGTTGAGCTGATTCCATTTTCTTCTTATTATGAATTAATGAATGAATACAGTTTTCCTCCCTCTTACCACTCTTTTCCATTTTTACACCCCAAACAACCCCAGCTCTCAAGGATGCATGCCTTTAGTCACTGGTACTCAGTCATTGGTGAGTTGTTTACAGCCCTGGCTCCTCGTGCCTACGCTTTCAAAGCCCCTGCTGTCATCCCATCCTTTATGGTGCATTTTTATTTCTCAGATCATAGAGTAGTTCATTCTACAAAGAACTTGCTACCACTGCTGATCAGAATATGCATTATATGCATTTGAACTTGTAAACAAATTTCTGCCTCCCAGTTTTGTCCTCCTAAGTGTGTACTTTGGTGTGTAGACAGGTTTTTCTTATTCTCTTGCTTTTGAGGGGCAAAAACAATCTATAAAGAAAGAATGAGCTGAAAGTTGCCAGACAGTACAACAGTGAAAACAGTCCCTTTTTATGTTTCCTTCCTCTCCTGCATGCTATGTTTGCAGCCGCTGAGAAGGGAATTCTTAATAGTATCTATTCTTCTTATATGTCTAACAAACAAATCATTCCCCCCTCTTTTTGTAGTCATATAATTATGGTCAGCAGAGAATTAAGAACTAAATAATTTCATGCAGCCAGGGAGACATCAGTGTGACTTTTTAGGTAGTTGGGCTGAAGGACTGAGCTGGTTTGCTGCTGATCTCCTCCATGCCTAAGGTGTCTAGAGGCAATTCCACAGCAGTAGGGGTGGGAGACTGACAGTGCCCTGAAGTATGCTGGTTGCTAATGGCTAGAGTGAAAGCAAATTGAATTACTAACCAATTAAAGTGTCAGGATCTATCATTTAACCTTTCAGATGGTCCCTCTGTCAATACTGAGAGCCTCTTTAACTAAACTGGAACTACTTTGGTGGAAATTTTAAAGTTCCCTGTAACAGCCCAGGTTCTTGCACTGGGCTTTCCTGGGATAGAGTTAATTTACTTCATTTTGCTTCATAGTAGCTGCAGTAGTGCCATATTTTGGATTGGTGACCCAAACAAGTATT
The DNA here is from genome assembly GCA_013400975.1 of Atrichornis clamosus. Classification (NCBI taxonomy): domain Eukaryota; kingdom Metazoa; phylum Chordata; class Aves; order Passeriformes; family Menuridae; genus Atrichornis; species Atrichornis clamosus. The sequence continues at coordinate 9,231 of WBMZ01007805.1, read as the reverse complement.
ACACACATAACATTGTTAACACAGGAATGAAACACTGTGAATAGTGTTTAAACAGTGTCAAGGCCTGTTCTGTATCTCACAGGGCTCCATCACCTATAGGGGGTACACAAGTAGTTGGGAAGGAGCTCAAACAGGAGCTGACCCCAACCAAATAAAGGGATATTCCACATCATATGATGTCATGCTCAGAAATAAAATCTGGTGGAAATAAAGAAGGTGGTGCACCCATAGAGTTATGGCACGTGTCTTCCCAAGTAATCATTATGGGTGTTGGAGATGATTGAACACCTGCCATCCAATAGGAATTAGTGAATTAATTCCTTATTTTCCTTTGCTTGCGTGTGCAGCTTTTGTTTTCCCTATAAAACTATTTTAATCTCACCTTACAAGTTTTCTCACTGTTATCCTTTCCATTCTCTGCCTGATCCAACTGGTAGGGGGAGTGAGTGAGCACCCAACAGGCTCAGCTGCCTGTTGGGTTTAGCCCTAAACAGTGCTGCATCATGAAAAGGAATAAAAAAAAATATGTCTGTATAAATATACATTAGACTGAAGCTGCATTTTGCAATATGCATACACCTTTCTCAATAGGATTAACATGACAACAGAGTGTAAAGTGTTTGGAATTTCCACACAGTAATTAGTAAAGAATTACTATTTTCTCTTCCTCTCTACACCAAATTTAGGTTTTTAATTTGTTTAAATGTGGAAAGTATCCTTCAATTTGCTCATTACTTACTGCAAAGTGGGCAGGAGTTTATTTTTGGGTAAAGGTTTTCAGATCGACTTTTTAGCTCTTGTCACTCTCTTTCAGACTTGAGTGTGTGACCGGAGTCTTTCAAAGCTTTAGGTGTGAGATTTGTCCACTGCTAATGAAACATAACACCTTGTTAGGAAAATCTTTGCAGAAAAAAATTCAAACATGTCTTAGTAAAACATTCATGTTTCTCTATTTTTTTAAATCTCTAGTTAGGTAGAGACTTTGTTTTTTAAGGATAGCTCTTGGGGAGAGGGGAGCAGACACCAAAGCAAAATCCACAAACTTAGGAAAGCAGAACAAAGTGTATATGATATTAAAATGTACTTTTCTTGCTGAAATTTATTTAAGCCATAAGATTTTTTTCTGAATATGCCTAGAACAGTGTTACTGTTCTACAAATTTCACTTCTCTTATTGTACCCTCTACTGTGTTGGTATTGCTTTATGCAGAAATCTGGGTGTAAAGGTTAATAGAATTGCTCAGTTGGTGATAACACGCAAATCTGTAACTGCCTCTGGATCCTGAACAGTACTGAAATTAAACCATTAGCATTGGCTTTAATGCTTACTCCAACAGTGGTCACGTTTTCCCCTTAGAGAAATAATCAGCAGAAGGACAAATTGGAGATGTACTTGCAGATTTAGAAAGCTTACCTCTTACAAATCTTATTGCCAGCTGAATTGAGATCAGGTGGAAGAAACTGTGTTGCCTTTTGAGAACCCTCAGGCAGTATTTCTTATTCCTGGTCTGAAATTTCTGCAGTCCCTTTTGTACTCTGGAGCTCCTTCCCAGGAATCCAGTCCTGCTTTATAGAGGAATGAAAAACAAGCCAGATTTCCTGACATTTTATCTGCGTTTTCCTTTTGCATTTATTTGTACAAGTACTAAACAATGCCTGACCTTTGATAAAGAGGTATTTGCACTTCTGTTATTTGAGTTCTTTCCTGAAAATGTAGTTGGAATTCTGCAGTAAAACAGACTCCTCAACATGCTTGTTTTTCCTGACTCATATGCACACCTTCCTGAGCACATCTCCCAGCTGGATGTTCATTGTGATAGTTGAAGGGAAAAAGTAGCAATGTGAAATTAAGCACTCACCAGATCTCATTAAAAATTAGTTAAAAAATTATTTCAGAGTGGAAGTTTTAGCAGTCATTGACAATCTAGAATTTGAAGAATGGCTTCACTGATGATCTGATATCAAGTACATAACAAGGATATTCATTGTTACCATTGTGATTGGAACAAGACCTCTTATTCTTGGCTTTAATTCTAACAGTGAAATCCTGGTCCAGTTGAATAAAGTGACAAAACTTCCAGTAACTTCACTAATGCAAAGTTTTGCCTAAGGAGTTTCTATTGCCATTAGTAATAGAGGTAGTAGCCTCCATTATTTCAATCGAGGTCTATCAAGAACAAATTCTGTGTTGTGCCCAACTAATAATATTCAGGGAGCAGAGCACAATCTATAAAACAGTGCAATGTGCCAAGGTTTTTATTCTTTTCACATCTCCATTAAATTAGTACAGTACTACATGTTTGTTTAGCACAATAGTCCCTTTCTTCAGTGGCAACACGCAGCTTCATCTTGCAGGCCCTCCAATGACTGCATGATCTTTTCAAAGTCTCAGTATTGTGGTGTGAAACCATGGCAGTGCTTTTCTCGTATTTGGGTTATGTTCTCATTCCTAACTAATTTAGCTGTGTTCATCACATAACAATCTGTTTCTGCATCTGGGTGCTGTGTAGGTAAAATCTGTCCTTCAAAATGGAGAATGAGTCTCATTTTACTATTAGCCACTGGAATGCTCATAATAAAGATTAAAATTACTCAACCTTGACTATATGCACTAATCAAAGGCAGTGCTATTCCAGGCAAGTGAAACTTGTGAGACTAATTTTAAAGCAGGTGTTCATGTCTTCAAAATAACCACTGTTTTGTTGTTTGGTTTTTTCTTTCCAGATTAGTTGTCTAATAGGTGGTAGAGAATGTATTTAAAGATACGATAATTACCTTGAAGTAGTAAATTAAAACAGAAGGAATCTAAGCCTGGATCTGTGTTTTAGATTAACATTTTCATGGTTGCTTTCCTTAAATTTCTACCAACTCTTATTGAAGTGTATTATCTCATTACAGCATCTCACTCCACAGTATGTTGACAAAAGAGGTCACAAACCTTATTCTGTAATTGCAACGAATCCTGCCATGGTACTCGAATATCTGCAAAGTCATCAAGGACAGGACATGGTAGATGAGTAAGCAAGCAGAAAACAAATAGTACTAAAAATTGAATATGACATGATTGAAATTTTGGGGTGTTTTTTCTGACAAGTTATCTACAAGCAAGATGTGAATGGAAAACACAGTATCATTCTAGAGCTTGAAATGAAAGCTGGAGATTGCCTGTTTTTATCAGAAGAAACTATCAGATAAGGTAAAGGTAAGTGCAAGCAAGCAACAAAATATTTGGTGTCAGACGGCAACAGATTTTAATTTATAAAATGGAAACTATATATGCTTGGCCAGCACAAGCAAGTTCATTTTCAACAACAACAGCTTTTATGTAGAGTGAGATTTAGTAGAGATCTTGTTTCTTTAGCACATCTGAGACTCGTGGCTGAGGGTCCAAGCCCACATGACTGAATAAATTTCTTGTTGAGCAGAGAGCCTGTACAGGTTTTGACCTGTAGAGAAACTAGAAAATGAAAGGAGATTGTGCTTGCAGCTGACTGCCATATGGGTATGTGTATTGGGTTTGCATGGCCAGGTTTTGGTAGTGGTGGGGACTACAGGTATGACTTCTGTGAGAAGCTGCTAGAAAATTTCCCTATGTCTGCCAGAGCCCATGCCAGGCTCCTCCAAGTCAGATCATCCGCTGGCCAAAGCCAAAACCATCAGCGACCATGGTAACACCTCTGCAATAAAGTATTTAGAAAGGGGAAAAAATTATGCTGCACATCAGCAGCTGGGAGAGAGGAGTGACAGGAATAGCCCTGCAGACACCAAGATCAGTGAAGAAGGAGGCAGAGGAAGTGCTCCAAGAGAAGGGATGTCCCTGCAGTCTGTGGTGAGGAAAACTGTCCCTCTGCAGCTCATGGAGGTCCATGGTTCAGCAGAAATCCACCTGCAGCCCATGGAGGCCTCCACACTGCAGCAGGTAGATATGCCCAAAGTAGGCGCTGACCACATAGGAAGCCCATTCTGGAGCAGGGTCCTGGCGGGACCTGTGGCTCTGTGGAGAATGGAGCTCCTGCTGGAACAGGTTTTCTGGCAGGAGCGGTGACCCATGGAGGACTCAAGCTAGAGCAGTCTATTCCTGAGGGACTGCACCACCATGGAAGGGATCCACTGGGCAGGAGCGTGAAGAACTGCAGCTCATGGGAAGCACTCATATTGGAGAAGTTCATGGAGAGCTCCCATAGGAGAGACCTCATGCTGGAGCAGGGGAAGAGCGTGTGGAGATGTCCCTCTGAGGAGTAAGGAGAAGCTGAGACAATGTGTGTTGAACTGACTGCAGGCCCCATTCCTTGAACCACGGTGTTGTTGCAGGGGTAGGAGGTAGAGAATTCAGGAGTGAAGTTAAGCCTGAAAGGATGGAGCGGTGAGCAGAAGGTTTTTATAAGATTTGGGTTTATTTCTCATTATTCTACTCTGATTTGATTAGTGATAAATTAAAACAATTTCCCCAAGTGGAGTCTGTTTTGCCCATGACAATAATTGTTGAGTGATCTCTCCCTGTCTATCTTGACCCATGATCTTTTCCTTATATTTTTGATTCCCTGTCCAGCTCAGAAGGGAAGTGATATAGCAGCTTTGGTGTGTATGCGGCCTCTAGTCAGGGCCACCCCACCACAATATGACACAATGTTCAGTAGGTAAATGCCAGGAGTCCTGTCTCTCTCCAACTGATGTGATAAATGGCGAACAAAACTATAGAGCAAAATAGGATGCCTCCGAAAGAAAAGCAGTGTCCATAATATCTCTCATGGATTATACCATTTAAGCCAGTTTCCTTTTTCGTCTTTTTTTTTTTTTTTAAGGGGGACAAGAGAAACTCTGATACAAGACCAAATTATTAACTTCAGTGCTGTTGGCTGGCACTTCATATAATCTGATATGACTCAAAGAACAGCAAAAAGGTTTCAACTCTAAAATACTGCATAGGCAACAGGCATTTTCAAGTAGCAGCTTCATTAGAATATTCTTGTCGTATCTTAGGACAGAAAAACAATTTTTAATCTACCGCCTGTATTATCCTTTTGAACGCTCCAGGCAGATGCTTCCTGGCCCCTCCATTCTTTGTAGTGAATTTTCTACTTCCTCTTTTCATGTAGTCTGTCCTTGGTAGCCAGAGGTGAACAGCTAGTATTTTTGTCATTATTTTTTCCATTCAAACTCTGTTCCCTTGTGCAATTCCATTCATATTTTTATGTTCTGTAATGTTTCGTTCTCAACAGTCAGAATTAGTTTTGTTACCATCGGCCATTCAATACCCATTAGACTCAGAGAGGAAATATAAGAAGTCCTTGGAAGGCGTTGATGGTGTGAGCACCTACAGAGGGAATATCTCCATTGAAGACTCATCTGAAGTAATTAGTACTGGGATCAGTTGGCCTAACCTGAGTATAAGTATTCCCACAGCAAGGCCTCCTGTGTGTTGCTGTCCCTGAACCAATGTTTGTGTGCGCCCAGGAGAGAAAAGTCCCCCTGCTTTGTGCTGTGCTGCTCTGGGATTTGTTCCTGTGCAGCTGAGTCAACTGTGAGAAAACATCTTGCTTTGGAGAGGATTGTTCAGACACTGCTGAGGCATCCACCACATCTATTTTGTGTCTGAAGACAGGTTCTGGGCTAAGCTAAAGGGCAGAAGAGATGTTAGTTCATACAAACAGCTGAAAGCCAGCGTGCCTGGAGTCCAGTAAGCATATAGTAAATTTGTAAATAAGTAAAAGTAAGGATTGGATTAAAACCACTTGTAAGATCAAAATCAAAGTCTGTAGTGGACATATGTTCTTGCTTACCTAATTTAGAACCTGATTCTGTTCAAAAGTATTCAAATAACAAGTGCAGCAGTCAGACATATGATCAAATAGAGATTCCTCCATGTAGTTGAACTGTCCACCTTTACACTAAAACACAAGTAAATATCTCCTTAAGGATCTGTTCTATTGCCATACGCAACCGAGGGTTATGAAAAATCTAATTAGTGAGGTTGTTACTATTTATATTTTTTCCATTTATAATAGTGGAGAAAGTTCAGGCTAGTATTTAGTGAAAGCTGATAACCATCTGGAAGAGAATTAAATGTGATAATGCTGATAGGCTAGTTTATCGACTGGTGAAGTTTTTAATAAGCTGATAGTTTCTAATCACTGGCAAATATTAATCACTTATAATGCTGAATCCCTTATGAGTAATACACTTGCCTTCAAAATCTAAACAGAAGAATTCATTGATCTCCTATCTCCAAATGAAATTGTTGGATAGTTGAGGTTGGAAAGGAACTCTGGAGGTCATCTGTTCCAACCCCTTCCTGCTTGAGCAGAGCTACATAGAGCTGGGTACCCCGGATCATATCCAGATATCTTCTGAAGAACAGTCCAGTCAGTCTCCAAGGATGGAGACTCCACAACCTGCCTGGGAAACCTGTGCCAGGGTTCACTCATTCTCACAGTAACAAGTTGTCTCCTGAAGTTCAGAAGGAACCTCCTGTGTTTTGGTACATTCCCATTGCCTCAGATCCTATCACTTGACACCACTGAAAATAGCCTGATTCTGTCCCATTTTTGCCCTCCCTTCAGATATTTACATACAGTGAGAAGATCCCTACAGAGACCTCTCTTCTCCAGGCTGATAAGTCCCAGATCTCTCAGCCTCTCCTCATATGGGAAATGTTTCAATCCATCACCTTTGTGGCTCTCTGTGGTACTCTCTCCAGGATGTCCATGTCCCTCCTGTACTGAGGACCCTGGAACTGGACACAGCCCACCAGGTGTGGACTCACCAGTGCTGAGTAGAGGGGAAATAACCCCTCCCTCAATCTTCTGGCAACATTTCTTTTCATGCAGCTGATGACACCACCAGCCTTCAAGAGCACATTACTGACTTGGGCATCCATCAGGACTTTTCTGCCAATCTGTTCTTAGCTGGACACCCCTTAGCATATACTGGGACATGGGCTTGCTCCTTTCCAGGTACAGACTCCACACTTCCCTTTGCTGAATTTCATGTCGTTCCTGTCAGTTCATTTCTCCAGTCTGACCAGGTCCTTCTGGATGGCAGCACAACCTTCTGGTGTATGAGCTTCCCCCTGAGTTCTATGTCATCAGCACAAATACAGTTAATGAAATTGCAAATATTAACTGAAAAGAATGATGTAAATCTTAGCAAGCATATCCCTAATGGGAATAATAAGATATAAGAGCTATCTTCTCATAATGATGAATGTGGTCAGTAATTATACAATTACTTTTTTTCACTTATAGTAGAATAGGATATTAGAACCAATAGAAAAATTGGTTTATCTGGAGCCTATATGAGGCATTACTTTGGTCAGAATTGGAAATTGCCTGAATGAAGAAATGTGAGCAGGAAGGAAGGAAGAAATAATACATGCGTAATAGAAAAATTATGTTAGCAAAAGTTGCTTGAAAGGCCTCCTGATAATAAAGGAAAAATGAGCTTTGATATTATGAAAGGAAATACCAGATAGGAGCTACTAGTTATTATCCTATGCGAAAATACCATTGAAGTTAAAATCAAGGCAAGATGGTGGAAATGTTGATACTTATAATGACAACAGGTTTTAATTCTAACTACTTAGAATTAAGAAAATAACCCCCTGAAGGATAATCTAACTACCCTGCTTGTAGGTTCCTTGCAAAGTGATATTTAATATAATACAGGTAATATTCAGTTGAGAATGCAGTTATTAAAAATTCTCAGAAAAAAGCAGGTGACTCGTGCTCCAGTTTGAAAATAGCATGTTTGACAAGGGAAAGATAGCTGAGAAGCTGCTGTGCTTGGAACAGGAGCTTGCTCCTGATGTGTATGTGAATGGCTCTAGGCATAGGCTCATGTTCCCAAGGCTCCTTACATTTGGACAGGCAGGCCTTCTCTTTAAACAGCAATGAAGCTAGAAATTTTAATTATAAAGATTATGCCTATGGATTATTTATAAATCACTTAAAAATCGGAAAGTTCCTCAGAATATTACAACCAAATGGTCAACTAGTTTAGGGTCAACTTGGCATTAGAAGGCAATGCAATTAAAGTCTAAAATACATTTTAAATTCCTACCAGTCCCCCTTTTATATTCAGGATAAGAACTGAAGTTAAGTGCATACTTTTGTAAATGTAATTTGCGTGAAGATTTACGTAGTAACCAAAACTTACGACAACTTCATGCAAAATGAAATGACATAAAAAATAATTTTTGTCTAACTAAAATTGCAGCAAAGAAAAACACTTTGTAAGTCAGGGTACTCCAAATATATCTCTTCTGAGAATGATAAACAGTTAGTTTCACTGAAGTCAGTAGTCGATAAGATATGTTAAATTTCACATTCTTATTTTCAGACAAAAAAAAAAAAAAAAGGCTGAGAAAAAAAGGTATTCACATATCTTCTGGCTTTAAGAAACAGATAGATCAATGGGTCTTGCCACTTGTCCCAGTCTACTTGAGAACTACACTTCATATTGAGTTCTATAGTCATGCAATAAAAAAACCCGCTAAACTATATTTTTCAAGTGCATCTGGGTTGTATTTCTTTAGGGTTCACATCCTGTAAGTTTATGGATTTTTCTTTACATAGGAATCCTTTATTTTTTCCCATAAACATTTTTTTTCCATGCTGATCCTTGAAATTTATCTAAGTAAATTACAGTCTGTAGCATTTCCATCCCACAACAGCAGTGGCTGGAAAACAGTATGGCCTTGTTTTCAGGCTCATCACTACTGCATTCAAGAACATATTTTGTGTAGAAGTGATTGACAACAAATAAAGGTTATAAAGTTATAGAGAGGGAAGGGTGTTCATACAATTGGCCTGTAAATGGACCCCTATTACGGGATATTAAAACAAGAACCTGAAGTCCTTAAGGGTCAGTCTCTGGAATTTAAGGTTTCAGGTACCAATTGAGGTGATTTTCTTTGCTTAAGTAGGAAATAGTATTTATGCTTCTCTAACTTTTTTCTGACACCTGGGTAACAGGTGTAAAGAAAGGATCAAAAAGAAGTATTTCTAGGAATAAAGTCTAGACTTATGCCAACTTGCCCATTTTCAGACCCTCATAGACAAATACTTTCCGTGGCTCATTTTTATAAAATCCATACAGTGGAGACCTAATTGACAGTTTTTCAGAAATTTCTTCATGAGATTCCTCTGCATGAATCTCAGGTACATCTTCACATGTAATCAATTTAACGTTGAAAATGCGAAACCAATCCTTTCCCCTTCCCCTTCTCCCTCCC